>JBBHEA010000189.1:0-30579 GCA_038088235.1 Zacco platypus | reverse complement strand
ACAATTTCGCTATACTCTGCGTCTGACAGTTCGATGAAGCTCTTGGACTTAGCCCAACCTTTGCGCATGAACTTGGACGTAACTTAACGCCTTTTATCGTTACATGTTTATATTTTTCGATAAACTCGCCCATGTTGGCTGGAATCAACAACTCCTCAATCCGTCTTAGGAAGTCTAGGTGTTTAGTTGACAAGATACCCTGAGAACCTTTTGACGCAAGGACAGTAAAACTAATTTGTCCAGGAGAAGCTTTTCTCGACAGGTTCTTGTAAATACGGCCTAAACAAATTTGACACACACCTTGATCACGTAGACGCAAACACACATGGTGGTTCTGAACTCGATGGGCTTATCGACCACGTTTTCAAAACCATTACGTGTAATCGACAACCACTTGTCGGTTCCAACCACACGATAAGACATCCCAACCATCGACTTATAGCGTTCGCGTTCTGTCTTACTGTCTTTGAATATATGTTTGTGTGTATGTGACGTACCACAATCATCTTTGAAGTGACGCATGATAACGTTGCCGACAAGTTGGAACTTACGGCTACCGTATTCAGCATCTGCGATGTGTCTTTGTTAAACAAATGGGAGCGTGAGGTTGCAACAGATTCTTTGGCGATGGAAGCAAGATTCAACAACCCCCCAAAGAAACCATATGCTCCCTGATAGTCATAAATCGTCGAGTTAATTTCCGACAACGGACCACGCAAATAAGCCTGTAACCCGTTGTTAACCGTAAGAGACTCGTTGTTAATAGACTGAACGAATTCATTATCGTGGTACTTAGGATCACGAAAAGCTTCCTCGATCAAGTTAAAGGCAACGTCGGCCATATCGCGACCATCGCTATCTTTACCTGTAGGGTATCTTTTCATTATCTCATACGCGTCTTTAACGTTTGGATGGTTGAAAACATCGTAGAAATCATCGTAATCCATTGTTGTTACATAGCGCTTCAAGTTGCCTACGGTATTGTTATAAGCAACACTATATACATCTTTCAGTAAAGACCACCGGATTTTCTCCAGTGGCATATTTACATCTTGTGCCAGTAAAGACGCATGACTCATAAAGGCCAAATGGTGTCTATCTTTAGCGATGTCGCCTGGCTTATAAGTTAACGTAGATGGGATTTTAACATCTGGGTTAACACGTGTTAACCCCCAGTACGGCCAACTGATCTTGATGTACCGCGATGGCAATTTTACGACTTCCCCGTCGTCGAACGTAACATCGTAAATACCGTTTAACTTCCACAATTTATCGATCGGAAGAAAAGCAATATCTCTGACATGTACTGCAAGACCTTTTGTCAAGATTTCTGCCATTTCGTTTAAGCCTCTTTTACAGGTTTCACTAGACGGAACCCTTCACACGCGTGAATAGATTCTATCATTTTGATAGGTACATTTTGACCCAACGGATATTGTTTACGGTTAACTAATATTCCTGGATTGGATGGTGTTTCCGAACGTAACAGACCACGAACCATAACCTCGTGGGTAACCGGGTTATTGTTGACATCGTAAAGATAATCGAACAGCCCACCACTATAATTCATGAACAGTCGACGTTCTGATTCACCACCGTAACAAATAACCTCATCCTTTACAGGATAGCTATTCGGTTTATTAACACCAGGACCACCGCCAGAAGATACCGTTCCTAGGAAATTGGTACGCATAGATGCGGTTGATTTAAACTCACGTCCGGTTTTATCTAGACGTAACGTTGCCAAACAACCTACATAAATACGTTCCTTAGTCCAAGACATCTCACCATTAACATCTCTGAATTGTAACTTAGATTTGTATGGTGGGTATTTAGCCTTTACACGCTCGGTAATTTCAATAGGTTCATCATCCAAATCATGAGGTAAATAAATACGGACACCTATGTTGTTTATTTCCTCAAATAGTTTAAGTTTCTTGTCTTCTGTATCATGTACCATGTTAAGAACATTAGACCATTCAGGATTATACAACGACAAATAATCCATGAGAATTTCCCAAGCTTCGTCAACTTTACCTTCAGCCACCATTGGATTTAATTTCATACGCAACTCACGAGAAGCAGCGTCCCAAATAATGTGATAAAGACTAGAATAAGTTGAACGACGACCTACAGCATTCGACGAACGAACAACATGGATGATTTGTCCACGTTCATCACGATACATGTCTTCGTCTGGAACTACTTTACCAACAATGCCTTTTGCACCACCATGATCAGTAAGTTTTGACGATACTGTTACAGGGATAGGGTATTTAACAACGATACGTATCGAGTACGTTTCGATGATTGCACCTTCCCTTTTTACATGTGGTGATGATGCTAGTGACATCATGGTAGTTTCGTTATCGGACTGACGAACACCGCCGGTACGACGCAACTTGATAATTTCACGGCGAATAGAGTCCTGATGTTGATGTGCAACTTCATGCAATTCAGATTCCAGTGCAGCACTAATTAAAATATATGCCTCTGGTCCCCAAATAACGTCTTCTTTTATAGAGAAGTAAAACTCTACGATTTGTTGATAATAACTTTTTAATGCATAAGCGAATTCGTCGAGGTATGCGATATTTTGATCGGTGGCTTTTAGGCGACCGTTAACCGCATCTGAATCGTTACGCACAACCCGAACATCAACAACACGACTACCGTTTAAGATAGATGGGTTTTTGACATGTTCAGGATCAGCATCAACATAAACACATTCATCATGGTAAGGGTCATGTGTTCTTAGTGCACCAGCAGACATCGTGATGGCGCCGTAGAGAGGCGAGATTTTACGTTTAGCAATCAGCAAACCATCGTTGCGAACCGCTTCACCACACTCAGGTAAGAATCGTGGGACATATTCACCGTTAACTTCACGACCGTAAGTATCTAACAGAACTTCACCAGGTTGCAAATAAACGTTAGTTACGAAATAACCATAACCGCCGAACATTTTAGCTGCTGTTTCTGAAATGATATATGCGTCTTCAATCGCATCAGGATCTGACAACGTAGCAGTCGTTAAGTTTAAGCTGTCACAGAACTCACCGTTGATATAAGAACCAGGTGTTGTGAGGTAATCGTCTTTACACAAAACATTTAAATTACCACGGACGATGTCTTTTAATTTTTCAGTAGGTTTAAGTTCAGAACCAAACACATGATCGTGTTTTGTATTTGGATCTGTAACTACAACGTCGATAACGGTTTTACCTTTGGATTGTTCGTTACGTCTGTAAAAGATAGCAGTCTGTAAAACATGTTGGCTGCCGCGCCGATCGCGACGTTGGAATACTGCACGCTTCTCAGTTCCGTTCGCATTGTAGAAAATAATTTCACCGTCGTCCAAAACAACATTGTTAAATAAGTATTTTCCGTACTCAATAGATGCACCTGTAAAGTGCAATAGTGGATGTGGATTATCTGGAGCAGCAGCGGATTTCTTATGTCCACCGAACATACTACCACGACCACTACTGATGTTCTTTCCTGCTAATGGGTTGTCGTCTGCCGCGACACCAGCTAATCGATTATCGAACTTCATGAAACAATTTCTCCATATGTGTGTTACGTTATGATAATATATATCTTAAAATGAGAGGAAAACATGTTAAATAATTTTTACACGTTAGGTAAAGTATTGCCGCCCGTAGACGACAGACTAAGAAACGTAATAAATGAACATTACGATTACTTAATCAACCACCAAGACACTACAAATCACACAGTCGACCCACATGTAGCTTACCTGTCGAATTATAACCTTTATCGTTACATGAGAGAAAAAGGTTTTGAAAATGTGCAAATATATCCGACGATTGTTATAAATAACTTTACGTCTTTTACTGACTTCAACGACGGTTTAAAGGAATTATTAATACCATCTGTTGCTGTTATAGAAGCCATTAAATCGTCTATGGTATAAAAAAGAAAAGGCCAAGTGGCCTTTTCAATTTATTTTTTAACGGAACCAGGAGTTACCGTTGTTGTTGTTATTACCGTGACCAGTACCGAAGAAATCTGTCATGCCTCCGACGTTATTCTGATTTCCCCAACCGCCATTACTAACAGGTAAACCTGTAATAGAATTCATATCGTTGAACCCGTACCGAACCCGTTACCAAAACCACCGTTATTGTTGCCAAAGTTAAACCAATCGTTACCACGGTTTTGCGATGTGCCAACACGTTCAGTAATTGGACGATCTTTTTCCGGTGGTAGTTCAACTAGTCGACGATCTAACACACTCTCAGTTGAAAATCTCGCGCCGCTGCGAAGGATTTCTTGTTGAGCAGGTGTATAAATAGATAAGTCGATGTTACCTAGACCAGCTTCTACTTTATTCACATCCACACCTAAGGCAGAGTAAATATCGATCTTACCGGCTTCTGGTTCTGAACTTGCTAATGGTGCAGCCGTTACTACATCTTGCTGTACATTAGAGCCCAAACTATAGTTATCCACTTTGGCAGCAGATGTTGTGGAGTCACGTGGACCAGTATTGTACGGCATTGTTTGGATAAGGTTACGATAACGTTCCATCTCCTGAACAATCACAAACCAGTCTTGTGCCAACGGTTTAATAAAGCTGTGTTCTTTCATGGTACGTGCAAGCTGGTTATAATTTCGAATATATTCGAACCAAGCACGTGCCAAACAACCGAAATAAGGACAATTGTCGTTAGAACCAGTTTCTTGTGGAATCCAACCCATGATACTGTTGAGCAGACGAACGATAACAACTTTATCTACTTTGCGTTCCAGTTTACGACCAAAGAAGTCTGCCCCTTCCTCACCTAACTCATCTAGGATGGTAGTGACGTTAGCAACTCGCAAATACATTTCACCATCAACTTTGGTTTTGTTGGTGATGAAAATGTTACAAGATTCTTTAAAGTCTTCTACTAAAACATTTGACACAGTTTCAAAAGATTTGGCTAACTTATCGTCCCACGTAACATTCTTGACACCGTCTAACGTATTGGCTAAGAACTTGGTAAAGTGTGTTGCGCGAACATTAACCTTATCTTTTTTGAGTCGGATAATCTCTTTAATCATCATGATACTGTACATGATGAACGAGAAGCGGATCTCTTTCTTCAGGTAACGGATTGTTCCTGATTCGCCACGCAGAACATCTTCGCAAAGCGGATGGAAAGGGTGCGCTTCCGCACCCTCTTTATCGACCATACCGTCTTAATCATTGCAGATGTAGGTAAAGCCATTTGACGTTTAACTTTATTGTAGACAAACATTACTGGTTTATCGTCTGGATAGTACAACAAACCTTCTTTGTCGGTAATACTAAGCGTCGATAGAAATGATCGATAACCTTCGATAAGTTTCATTTTAATATTTCCATTTAAAGATTGAAATTAGGTGCCGGGGCCAAATCACCGCCAGACAGAATTTGGTCTAAGATACCAGCCCCAGTTGGTTCTACCGGTGCAAAACTACTGATGTTAGCAATATTTGACCGACGGTTGAACTCACTGAAACCGTTCTTAACTTCGTTATAAATTGCTCCAGCATCTTTACCTAAAGAATTAACGTAATCCACAGAGTTAGACATACCGATATGTAGACGAGATGTCATAAATGAAGCATGTGTGAAATACTCCCACGCTTCACCATCAATACGGATTTCAATACGTGTAGCTACACCCAATACAGCTTTAACTACCACACACACCGGAAGACGACCGTACTCAGTTGCCTGGTACATCATCATCTCAACCATCTTGGCCATCCGCTGAACGAACGACATACTTACAGCGCTACGAGACAAACTACCCACAGATTCTGGGAAGATGTGGAACCGTGGTTTGTTGTTAGGACCTGCTTCTGTTGTATCGTAAGCAAACTGCAATTTACCAATTAGGTTAGACGACATGATGGAACCGATACGCATAGCAGCTTCATAAGCAACTACTGAACCACGTGTAGAATAACCGTTACGACCAACCCAGGAATCTGTTGTTTCTTGGGTGTCGAGGGTTTGCAGGTTGCTCTTGGCACGGCTCAGACTAGAAGAGATCTGCTCAGTTAAATCATGTGGGTTTTCAATAGCCGACATAAAAGAACCTAGAGTAAATCGTGCAGAAGTTTCTACTTTGGCACAAACACGTTCAGCACCTGCAACAGAACCACGAAGCCCTGCCGTAAGGGCACGCACGAATTCATGACCACTGAAAGAACAAACCATTCGAGTAGAAGCCACGTAACGAGAAATAGATGTGTATGGTGAATTGAAGATTGTATCAGTAAAATCATCATTATCACCAGCAGCAGTCTCATGGTTGATATACGATGAAACAACAGACGACATCAACGTTTCAGGGCGGGTAATAGAACTATCGTAAATCTGTGCACCAGAAACGGATGTTCCGATGGTTGGTGCAAAGAACGTATTGTCTAATGACTCACCGTCACCCAACTCTAAACCTGCCACCATAACACCGGTAGAGGCAATTGATGCAGGGTTGACTAGTAGTTCTGAACTACCTATAGTGTTTCCATAACCAGATAACACATTCGCCAAAACGTAGTTGTCGATGTTACGTTGTTTCGGATTACCGTAACCGCCGGTTGGGAAACGTTCATAAACGGTTTGAATACCATGAATGTCGTTGATATACAACACTAGTTCGCTAGGCAACAAACCAGAAATAGACGGATCTGCTTCTGACGTATAACCTGAAATAATATACGAGGTTTCAATTAGAGACATATCGTTAGGTTTACGACTAACTACTTCAGCAACAAAGTCGAAGATCTTAGACGTTGGTGAGTAGCCTACAATTGATTCATCGCCACTGATGTTAACGATTGGAACTTCGTAACCGTCTGGCGATGTAGCATATCGACAGATGTCTGACAAACAGACACTGTACTCATGCGATTTAACAGCATCATCACCGTGCTGAGCAAACAAATTACCTAGCGTTGAGGCGGTTGTAGTATCCAAACGAGTTTCCACGCGGCGGCGGATTTGTTCTGGCATATCTACATTAGGGAAAATATTAAATGATGCTAGCTTAAGCATTGCCGTTACTCCTGATTAAAGATCTTTTGTATAATGTGGTGTTTGAACTGGACGAACATTTTCCTGTCTCCATGCCATCTTAGCCTGAATATAGATGAACTCTGCTAAGTCACAGCCTAATTGTTCAGACGGGATGAATGGACGTTGTCCTGTTTCTAGTCCTAGTCGTTTAGCGACTTCTGGACAACCAATATTTGTGTGAAAATCATATTGGTTTACAAGCTCTTGGATGAATATCTGAATACTTACCAAGGCAGGGCTATCGTACTTGCCACGTCTATTCGAAGGATAGTTTTGTGGGAAATATTTAGCGAGTTTTGCTTTATGGTCGGCGGTTATTTGATCAAACGGATAATCTTGTTTTCTTGGTGCGTACGTTACGCTACAAGATAACATCGCAGCCAGCTTTTGAAATCCACGTGCTCGGAAGATTTCTTGGGCTAAACCTAATCCATGTTCAAAATAATTTGGACCAATTTCACGGAGGTTTCTTACATCAGAAACACATGTCTGTAACGCTAAAGACATTAAGAAAACATGCATCTCGTTATAGAAAGAAACCGGACTATTAATAAAGTTGTCGATGTGTAACTTAACATCTGACGGTTTTAAATCCATACCTGTGAATTTAAGTGTTGTACGATAATCTAGAAGATACTCTTCTTCGGCAATACGTTCTTCCATAGGTGCAGATGAACGAGCACCGATAATATCGATTACAGACAACTTTGCTTCGTCGCCAGCGATTGTGTGTTTCATCGCGTGTTGTTTTTCCACGACTTCAATTGGAGAAACACGTGCAACATATCCACGAGTTATCTCTGCTTTGATGTCACGGTATACACGAACAACAGCAGACGTACCGATAAACTTGCTCTGGTATTTCTGTGCGATAACATGATATGGCAAAGAGTTGAATAACGTGAAAGCTAAAAAGTAACCGTCCAACGCATCACTACCGTGTCCTACAATAGAAGCGGTGAGATAAATATTTGGACTGTTGTATGGCTTATCATCATCCTCATTATAACGACGGACAATTTCTGGGATATAGTCACGTAACTTATCCACAATCGGTAGTTTAGCGTAACCGAATCTTTCAAAGACATCCATTAACCGGTAGCGATTATCGACAGTGTTACGCTTCTCGGTTGGAGACTGTCCTTTTTGATAAATACCCATAATCATAAACAGTGGGATAAAAGGACGTAACATCAATGTGAATTTAACCAGCTCGTGATATTCAGAACGAATGAACGTCATTTCGCGTGTGTGGTTAACTTCGATGTTTTCTTCGCTAGTTGCCAAATCTTCCGGAGTCCACAGAGAACCAGGAGGGTACAACTTATCGAATTTATCAACCGTAAAGAAAGAAGCCACATCTTTCATTAAAGAAAATATGTGGTCATGTCGAACCTCAATCGGATCTAAAGCAAGTTCGTTAGCAGCACAATAAACTTCCCACAGAGCATCCTTTTCTTCTTTAGAATAAGTCGCCAACATTTCGTTGGTCTCTAAGAATATTAAGCGGTCAGGAGTTAACTCGTTACCGTTTTCATCTTTAGGACGCATAGTTGTTTTAAGTGGAGAAATATTCAAACCATCGGTGAAACGTAAAATATCACCGTTATAACTAATCAACACATTATCATTTTGTTTTGTAAATCGCATTGTTGTTTACTCCTATCGTTCCTAACTATAAAATATATCTGTAGTAGTTTACAAACGAACTTTAATAAGGGATGGCGATTCGCCATCCCTTTTATCTTTTTATTTTTATTAATCTAAAATATCGTCGTAGTTTGCGTTTGTTGCTGGTGCCCCATTAGATGGTTGTCCTTGTGGTTTATATCCGCCTTGACCGTAACCGCCTTGATTGTAACCACCGTTACCGCCTTGACGTTGACCGTAAGGTTCAAACACAGAACGCTCGTAGTTCTCTTCTAGTGCACGCAAGTACACACTGAAGCTTTTAGTCCAGACTGAAGCACAACGTTCTTGCAATTCTAAATCAGGGATAGGTTGACCGTTACGCAAGATGGTTGATTTATTGCGTGATAACGCAAAGTAAAAATCTTTTGATAGTGGCTGACCGTCGCTTGCAGAACCACGAATACGGATGAATGGTTCTAGGTTCTGGTTACGACCACATTCAACAACCACATCTGGACGGTTCTTGGCCGAATGCGGTAAAGATTCAACAACAGGTTCTTTAGAACGCAAAGCGTTGCGCATCATGTCCAGGATATGGTGACAGTCAGAATAAGAAGCAGTGTAGTAAAGCCCCTTACCTTGGCTAAAAGAATAACGGAACTGGATACCTTCGATAGCGGGTTTATCTTTGAATTTTGAAAGTTCAACAATCAAACGTTTACGTTTGTTATCTTGTCCAGGTTTTGTAAGTGCCGCTACAGACGCGTCAGCTAGTAAATCGAGTTTAATGGCCATGATTGTTCCTATTAGTTTATCTACATGTGATGTAGAGTTCTTGTAAAAATTAGTTATTTGTTACTACGAACAAATTCCGCTGCGTGTGGTTCATTGATTAGTTTTAAACAGGCCATGATACGGTCGATCGATGTAGTCTGAACCCATTTATATTTTTCAGCACATTTCGATATAACGTTACGTACTTTTAGATCTTGTGGAGAGAACATAACGTTGTCGCCGAAGATTACCAACATGGTTTTTGAAAAAGGTATGTTTTCCTTTTTACCATTTATCTTCGTGTGCCATAAACCAAATCCTTTTATCTTACCCGTATGTGATTCTAATAGACCAAGTAACGGGAAAGAAGATTTGTATTCTACAAGATCAAGAGGGAAATGTGTTAACATCAAAACACGTTTTGTGTTTTTCGGATAACAGTCAAACATTTGGATCTCGTAGTCGTTACAGATACGACCATAGACCTCTTTCTCGATCTCGTTATAAGCCATTTGTTTTACAGTATTTGCATTACGAAAATTGGCTTTTGGAAATAACTTATTTAAGCTTAAGTACTGACAGAAATAGAACTCTGGTTTTAAATTGGAATCGGCTTCACGAAGAACTGTGACGATATTATTCATATCTTCAACAACGCACTCGTACATCAAATCGGCATCGATGTAGTCACGTCCTTCTTCGAATGCATTAAAAGCATTACGGAAAATAGTTCGCAGATTGACCATCAGAAGATCGTACTTATCTGTAACTTTTGCGCCGATATTAGAAGCATACTCGCCGGTATGAAAAAGACCCTCGAAAGCCAACGAGGTAGAAATGGACACATTATAGTGCCCATATTTTCTATCAATAACATTCGGTTTCATAAATGTTCCTTGATGATACACTCAACTGATTGGCTATCCACGCCACCAAATTTGTTTTTGTGTTGTTTTAACAATAAAGAAACTATGTTATCGGCGGTTATGTTTTCAAGTTCTTCACTTGTCTCAAATACCTTAGCCGCCACTGCACGCTTCTTAACCTTTTCCTTTTCAACCACAATACTAAAATCAGATTCTTTTTTCCACCGATTTAGATCTTCCAGAATAGGACTATCGTCTTTACAGTAGACCCGTAGCCGTGCAACATATCTAGACGGATGGTTGTTAATTCTTTCCATCTGTTCTAGAACAGTTTTACGTTGTTCGTCATAGTCATCAATTAACTGGACCGTGGGTTGTAAACAACTACGTTTGTTAATGTGAAAATAACGTTTGGTTTCTGTTGGTGTAAAATCGATTACTACAGCACCTTTGTCTTCGTCTTCGTTGAAACTTAGTCTCTCTAAAGAACCTGGGACGGTGATTATGTCGTAATACTTAAACCGATGGTCGTGCCCTATAACAATTGATTTACTTACCACACGTCGCCAATATCTTTCACAATGTGAACCGATACTTTCGATGACTGGAAGTTGGAATTTAAAACAGCCGTGCATAACCATCAACTCGACTTGTGTTAAACCTTTCTCACGCAGAAGATTAGTGAATTCCACTTCGGTGTCTTTTGCATTAACACGAAATTCATCTTCCACCCAACCAACATTCATCGTTACCGACTCGTCATGGAAAATACCTATTTTACTTAGGTACTTTACATCAGCACCAATACCAGAGTTCAAAGAAATAAATAATTCACTTTGACCATAGTCATGTGACGGTGTTCCGTTCAAAACACGTACTGAGAAACCAAATTGCTTGGCCAAGCCAAGTATTGTCGATATGCCACTCGTTGCCACATGCGAAACATCTTGTCGCATGTATTTTGAATCATCCCAATAGTCCCCAGTTATATATAGAGAGTCAATAGATGGTGCATATGCACGCACCGTCTCTAGTATCGATTCCACTACATAGTAGGTGGGGACACGTGGATGTAAATTATGTAGATCGCTAAGAAATAAGATTCTTTTAGCGTCTTTCTGTTTCTTTGGCGGACTACAACATTTCACAATCGTTGACATCAACAGCTACCTCTTTTTCAAGTAATTGCGATGGTTTATCTACTGTTTTTTTACCACCATCTTCCAAACCAGTTGGAACATCGATTAACGATAAATTGTGTGTCTCAAAGATGTGGTTTAATAAAGCAACGGTTTGTGCTGCGTTGTCACGAATTTCTTCGTAGTTGTCTTCTTCAAGCTGAGTTGAAATATCCATGTACAGACGATGACGACTATTGATAGCGATTTCCGGTAAAATGTCCATGTTATTAGCGGCATACGCCAATTGATCATTTAAAGACAAATTGTCTGGATCTGGACTTGCAGTATAACCTTGACTTAGTAACGATGGGATATCATACAACACTGCTGTTTGTTCGTCGTTAACGACCACTAGACGTGCAAACATATTACCGGTCAAATTAACCCAACGTGTAACCATGTAATCCGGATCAGTGGCCATCTGGTGTAATTCTTTAAGATAAGTAGACAAGAATGTACTGTAGCTAATCACACAATGGTTGTTAAGGTTAATGTTTACTAAAGACTCGGTGAGTTCTTTTACTTGTTCTAGACGGAATTCCATTAAAGTATCAGACATCGTTTTATCCTCTTATTCTTCAATAGGCGTAGTCGCAATATAACGACTTACATTATAAGTTACTTGTTTATCGATTACGGTACCCACTATCTCTAAATCAAAACGTGTTTTATCGTCATTGTAAACGGCATTAGTTTCGATAGATACACCTTCAGGAAACACATTTCCTAATAATGTAGTTAGGTCGCGTTTTATAACTGTGGCCATCATGTCTGGATCGTCGCTACAGCTATGTTGCGCATATGCTAAAGATAGTACATTACCACGGAATAAAGTTGAGGAAGATTCGGCAGCATTCTGATAGTTCTTAAATACTGCAGCGATTTTATCTTCCGGTGTTAGTGCCCAACCTTGGGAAGTTAATCTTCCAACAACAGGTATCTTTGCCATAACTAACCTCACATAAATTAGTTGAAATGTTAAAAAAATAAGGTGGTGACAGTTAAGTCACCACACATTATTTACTCTGCAGATGCACCGTATTGCGACATAGGGTCAGAATCTTCCCAATCCATGCCACGTAGACGGTTCCAACAGATAGCGACATCGATACGGTCTACATTAGTTACCTTGCTATTTTCATCAAGATCCCACGACATAACGTAATCTTTATCGTATTCGTTAGATAGACCAGAAGTAATCTCACGGTAGTTACTGTCGGTATGCATATGTGCATTACCACGGAAACGGTCGTATTTAGAGAAACTGTCTTCGTAGCCTGCTGCACGGTTGTTGTTGTACAGTTTACGGTATTCTGGCATAGCCACAAGATATGGTTCCATTGTACTGTTAGCAAACTGGAATTGTTCTAGAATACTATACTGACGTACTTCGTTGGCGCCATCCAAATATCTTGATTTTCTCAATGTGTGTAATGTATTGAGATAAGAATTTGTTTTCTTGATTTTACCTAACGTAGATAATACTGTGTCTTTGAATGAGCCTGACAAAACATCCAATGAAAAACTGTTCTCTAGAAATACACGCGAACGGTTGTCCACAGGACTATAAGCACTCGAGGCTAACTCCCATAGTCTCATCTTCGATCGTCTCCCTTAAAAAGTTATTCTGAATAGAAATCAATTCGTTGTGTAATATCATACCGTGAGCCACCTCATCTGGAGTTTCGGCAGACATAAAACCATTATCGGTTCTTAGATGTTGCGCAAGTTCGTACTCTTCTTGGCCAACAGGTCGCCAAACCATTAACTGGTCGCCATCAAAGTCACCGTTGGGCATCTTAACAACCAGAACAGAGATCTTTAGGCTACAACGGTTAACATCTTCTTCGAAGTTGTCTATCCATAAAGTTTGAACGGCCAACTGAACCAGCGTCGGGTTACGTAACGGTAGAACCATTATACCTAAACCGCCAGGCGATTCAGCAATTAGTTCACGCAATATCTCAGCAACCAACGGATCGTATTGCATAGATGCATATTGGATAATCCGTTTAGCATCACGGCGACTATAACCACGTCGTTTAAGTTTTGCAGAAATATCAACCTTCATTAAGTTTACAAACCAGCGCCAAGGTGCGGTAAGTTTTAACGGGTCGTGAATACCAGACTCAGGAGAAATCGTCACACGTCCACTAAACGCTACGAAAGTACGTGACATTTTACCACGATAGTCACCTGTTTTCTGTTCTAACATTTCTTTACAATAGTCAGAATAAAAATATGCCAGTAGTTTATTGACTTTAACCGTTCGTAACTTTGCTTTATTTTCAGGTGGGTTTTTAGTAAAGTAATATAGTTCGGCAATACCTTTAGCGACATCATGTACCGCTTGGAACACCGGATCGACTTTTAAAGTGCCTGCCGTAATTTCACTAACCAACAACTTGGTAGGTAATAACGGAAGTTTCTTACTGAAAATCGCATCTTTATTTTCTGTAACTAACTTAATAAAACGTCCACGATCCAATTCGCGTAACACCCGACCGTGTTTTGATTTGCCGGGTACAGGGAACAAACGTGCCCAGTTATTTTCTTCGGCGATATGCATCATGATACGGTTAAAGTTATCGTGTAACGAGACCACATCACGAACATAACCGATTTCACTTAAAATATCGATGACTGTATGAATCTTGGCATCGTTTTTGGTTCTTGATGGTTTATAACGTGGGTCAATCATCCACAACATTATGTCGTCACCACGATCACGGTGGATTGATTTATCACGATCAAACTTTTCAAAAACCATACCGCCGATTATGGTGTTAAATAACATCCAGAACCGTGGGTTAATAAAATACCCATCAGCTAAAGGAACCTCTATCCACATATCTGGTTCTAATGTGCGTTCAGCCACACTATAGTTACAAACAGGACAAGTTTTACCTAGGTTATAACGACCAGTAATTTGACTTGGACATAAAGTACTACAGTAAGGGACATCGTTCAACGTATCATCTTTAATTTGGTTTTGTAATAAAAGAGATAATTTGTCGATTATGCCCAATCCAGACTCTTTAAAATATTCGCCACGGGCTAAACCATTTATAATCACTGGTGGTTGTTTATTATAAACAGTTGCCATAGTTTTGATAGAATCGAAGTAATCGTCAGCCGAAATTAATTCAGCGGAAATACCATGATACTTCATTTTTTACTCCTTAAATACACATCGCCATAATTTATACTTTTTTTGTAAAAAATCTTTAAAGAATAAAAAATAAAAGAGAGGGGTTGCCCCCTCTCGTCTATTTATTAACAACGTATAGCGAATTAACGCCAAACGCTGTCACTGTTTCCGTTGATGCTGGTTTGACCCATATCGCCGAAGATTTGGTTATCGTTACCGAAACCAGATACTGTGAAGTCATGACCTTCAGTGTTGGCAAACAGTGAAGTTTCTTCTTTCACGTAGTTGCTTGCACCAGACATGTTGTAAGTAGCACGAGAAGAGAACTCAGATACTAACGTTGCCACGAACTTAGGCGCAAGAACCATCTGGATTGCTTCGCCGGTGTAACGTGGACTGTTACCACCATAGATTTCATCACAGTACTTCATCAGTGCAATACGTGCTTCTTTAGCATCTACACGACGTGAACCGAAAGAAGACAACTCGACGTAGTTCTTAACGTCTTGGAACTTGTCACCGAAGTAGTTACATACAGTGATAAGGTCTAGGTCGTCTAGAGAACGTGGACCAGTTGAAGACTTGAAGCTACCAGCAACAGTTGGAACCATCGCAGCAACAAAGTGGTTTTTGTTCAGGCTTGAAACACCAAGGTTTGATTTCAGCACATCTGTAAACTTAGGACGGATAATGTTTTGACCGTTGCTTACTTCAGGCATCATCTTATCAAGCAATGTAATCAGATCAGACAACGCTGAAGCTGAAGTTGCTTTACCTAGGATGTCTGCGAACATACCAGACAAACCACCTAGACCGTTACCGATACGGTGAGTAAGTACTAGTGCTGCCGCTGGCTTACAGAACTTGTCAAGGAACAGGTTCTGTGCATTGCGATCTTTGTCGAATTGAGACATATCGATTTTAGATACATCTTGACCCCAATACAAATGACGTGCAACTGCAGACAGTTTACGTTTTGCAGAAAGACCATCGATTAGAGGACCACGCCATGCGCCTTGGTTTGCAATTTTACCCCACAGTGCCAAAGCAATCAATTGACGTTCCATTGGAGCACGTGCTGCAGTAGAAGTCATTGTCACGTTGATTTCACCAGCGATTTGTTGCAGGTTAGGCAATTGACCAACGATGTTTTGCTGTTGTTGATAACCAACATAACGAAGACCAGCGTAAGCTACAGACAGGAACTCTACAGGAGCAACGTCAGTGGTGTTGGTCAAAGTATGTGAAGTTGTTTCTGCACCTTTAACAGTGTGGTAAATACGTAGACCGAAGTCAGCACGTTGTGGTAGACCATTTGGATCACAAATCACATCGTTGTTGAAAGTATTTACGTTCACGTTGAAGAGTTGCTTTTGGTCAAGAACCAGATGATTCAACAGACCTTGTTTACGACCCAAAGTAGAAGCGATTAGCTGACGCATAATCTTTTCTGCTGACTCGAAGTTGTCGACGATGATGTCAGCAGGTACAATGTTAGCTGACATGTAAGCAGGGTTATGATAACCAGCTTCTTGAACTTCTTTCAGAATTGCTTCTGAGAAAGATTCGTCGATACGTGAAACAGTAGAGATGTAGTTTTCACGTTGTTTTTCATCTACAGTTAAAGACAACGATTCGTTGTTTTCGAAGTAGATCACGTTTACAATATGACGGTCAGTTGGTTTGAAATACATAACCACTGCCGCCGCACTACCGTGTTGTCCGCACAATGCATTGATGCGAACTACTGGGAAGTTGCGTAGTACCGCATTTTCTTTACAAGCTTCTTCCACCAAGCGAACAAATCGACTTGCACGGTCAGTAGCTTGCACCCATCCAAAACCAGTTTCGAGCATACCGCTTAAGTCGACGCTGCTGTCAACTTGTTGTGCTTGTTGATACACCTTTGCAGGTTTAGCAGCAGAAGGGTTTTGGTTTGGTTGGGTTACTTCATTAATTTCCATGGTATATTCCTTAAATAAACAACATTGTTTCGTGATTATAAAATATAGCTAAAATTACTTTCATCGTTAACTATATTTCAACTGCATTATACGAACGAAATCGTAACTTTAATGTAGTGATTTCATTAATATAAAATATGTCTAAAATTATTTTAAAAACAATCCTATGACTTTTCTTAAACTCTGGAGGCTATATGTTTGAGCATGAAGACATACAGCAAAGCTTAACACTTGGACGAAGGATTGACCCATCGTTCATTAATATACGCTCCCTTGTAAAAAATAATTCGGTGCGTATTGAAAATCGAGTTATGTCTATTGATAAGACCGTTGGAAGCGACCATGTAATCGTTTCCGTTTTATCCATACTCAATCTTAACCCGTTTATGAGTTACGATGAAGTAGAATGGCGAGCGAAAAGATTTTACACACATATCGGCAACAGTTTCAGATTCACTTCAATTAGTGAATTCGGAAAGATGTTCAATGGTACGGTGATAAAAGGCCAAGACGATTTAATCTATTTAACGTGTAAGGACATTAATCCAAATACGTCATATAGAAAAATGTCGCCGTTAAAGTTTTTACTTCACGACTACCACAATCTTGACTGGTGTATTGGAACCACGTATGTGGCCGATGCAGTAAACATACTTGAACTTAATCTTGTCGCTTTGGCTTGGCAATATGTCCTATATCTTCGCAGCTTAAACGAAGATGTTAGAAAATTACCAATCAATGTTTACGTCTACCGATATGTCGTGTTCCGTGCTTTACCGTCCTATTTTAACTTGTCTATGTACAACAGACATATAAAGTACCAGCTAGGTGAAGAACTTCCATATTACCAAAATAGTCGAGATATACCTATACCACAACTCGACCAACCTATGGAAAAACATGTTAAAGTTGTCAACGAGTATATGTCCAAGGCGAACCTGTTACCTGTTGAGTTACTAAACAACTTAAATTTTGCTTATCGAGACGTAAACCTAAGACATCCTAATGCAGTTGGACTTATTTGTGATGTTAAACAAACAAGAACCAATCAGGAAAGATGGCTGTACCAATTAGTTAACTTTAAATTGGCCGCCGATATTTTAAGTTACAAACATCCAGCATGTGACAAGTTCAAACCGAGACTTAAAAGAGACTTAAACGTCTTTCGACAAATTAAGGTGGTTGATAAGATGCCGAAGCATCTTAGTCTACATATTAAGAGTAATTTTTTAGATAACTTAGAAAAACATCTATAAAAAGAAGTCCTCGTGGAGGACTTCTTACTTTTTTTATTTTTTTATTCTTCTACGTATACCAATAACGGGTAAGCAAAGTACACCTTTTCAAAACGACCAACTTTGACCTTGGTAATTTTGAAATAGTCTATAGTCAAATTTGATAATATTTGTGATCCAACCTGCTTATTTAAAATAAGATCATCAAACATCTCAGCAATAACCTTGACATCGGTTTTTGGGAAACAGTACGTACTTTCTCTTACACGATAACGATAAAGGTTGCCGGGTAAAAGATAATACGTCGATGCCTCTTGTACACTGTACAATAAAGAGGCGATTATCTTCGCCTCACAGAGTTTACTTCTCTTACATTGATTATAAATTTGTGTAATATCAAACAAGATATTTCTTTTTGAAATAATCATAATTACTCCACAATTTGCTTTTCACCGTAATAGTCAGACACCAACAATGTACGGTTCTCGTCGATCATGTAAACGCCAAGACATTCTAAAACATGGTAATAAGGTTCAACCGTAGCAAAACACGCACGGCGAATGTCAGCGGCTTTTATTAGGTCTTTAGGAATACCGTAGTTGGCGACTAAGTAATCCGGCAAAAGAAACTGCTTGTAACCTCGTCCAGCGTATTCAACACCCCACTCTCTAAAACCATTTCTGACGATTTCATCTTCAATGGATTCCACCCATTCATTATACAATGTTTTGTTGCGTAAGTTTACAGGTAGTTTATAAGCTTCGTAAGGGGGTTCGTCGATGATGCCGTATCGTCCACCAAGACCTTTGTTATATAAGCGGTGGTAGTGATAGTTATTCTCACGATCGTCGTCATAAGCACTACGACTTTTAATGTTCGTTGACTTAAGATGACTTGGACTACCAGAACGAATGCTATCCGCAACAGCGTTTTCCAATGAAGCCACTTCGTTCAATATTTCGTGAATATCTATCTCTTCCCCACGTGCAACTTGCTCACACATATGTTTGACTCGTGCACGGAACATTGCCATAACTGCAGGTGGGATGTTCGATGTTCTTAAACTAACGCCCTTAACTTCTAATTCAGGATCGTCGTAGAGATTCCCTTCTTGAGAAGTAATTAACGCTAAATAGTGTTTGGCCTTGGTAGTTAACATGAAAGAAGCGAATTTGTATTCGTTTTTCATTGCGTACAAAAAGATTCTTTCTTTAGCGACACCCATATTAGACGACATATTGGCCATCAGATGCGACAGATGTTGCACAGACAAGTAGATTACTAAATCCGACACCAACGTAGCTTCTTCACCGTGATACTGTCCTGTGTACCATTTAGCCCAGTTTTGAGCACACATCATTGTTGAGTCAGTATCAGAAACCAAACCAACACGACGAATAGCTTCTGGCATTGATGCGATTCTAGGTGGTACATTACGATTGGTTAATACTGAACGAATAAATAGAGCGTATCTAGAGATGGTTTTTTGTAACATATAACCATGTTCTACCACTTTACGATACGTCTCCACATTTTCTATTTCGCGAATCTTAGGGGAAATGCCTGGTAGTGTTGGGTTAAGTTGTGCTAACACAATACGCATATCGCCATCAAATGATTTTGCAACTTGTTCATAGTCTAAATCATCTGGTACAGAAACATCAACTGGTGTAATCAACACCTTAATAAAGTTGCGTACAAAACCATCGTTATATTTTGCAACGTGATATAAATCCCCAGCGTAAACAAAACCAGCACGCTCCAAAGGAGTAAGTTTACTTACAAAGTCAGCTAATTGCTCATCGCCCTCTTTGTTGATATAGTACAACATAGTCGAGTGTTTGATAACATCCAACGTTTCCTCAACTGTTGGGTAATGTAACTCATATTCACGCATACAGCGCTCAAACGTTTCCCAATCTGTTAAGTAATTAATCGACAAGATATGTCGTACAACGTCAGCAGGACAAGAATAATGACGGGTACCAGCAAAGAAACGTTCGTTGGCAGAATTACCGTTAGATGTGGCCGTACGACAGAAACCAGTTAAAACACTGTGACCAGATTGCATGTGCAGAATAGTGAACGGCGAACTTAGTGCTCCAGACAAACCATTGTTTTGGGTTTTAACAGCGTTCTGTTCGTTCTTTTTATAAATACGCAATACTTCGTTTTTGACACGACCAGCTTCGAACATTTCTTCTTTAATAACACCACGCTTTCTAACGTTCTCTTCTGTAAATATCGCCAACATAGAACGACGCATTTTTTCTGGCACATAAAACGTTAAAGCCGGCGTAGAAATTAATTCTTTTTTGATTACAGATTGAAATAGTTTATCGATCGGTACAACTTTTTCGAAACGATCACCGGTATTAGCGTCTCGTACAAAGACACGCACATTAGGGAACTTATGTTCTAAACTACCGCCCGCCGATAACATTTCCACGACTGCTTGTTTTATATCCGGCAACTTTTCTAAAGGAAGTTGTTCTTTAATTCGAATATAATCTGCAGTTTGGTCGATATAAGCTTTTACAATGTCAATATCACGACAATATTCTTCTTTGGTTAAACGAAAAGGACTGTTGTATTGTTCCATTGTTTTACACCTTTCTATATTTCTTAATCTATAATAGGAGGTTGGTTTGTATAAAAAAAAATAAGGGGGGTTTCCCCCCTTGTTCACACAAATCAAGATACTTCGTAAGAATACTCGATTGCACGAGAATCTAGGAACGAAACTATCTTATTCAACGTTTCTTGATCTTCTAAGACGATGTTGAATTGTGCCTTAAGTTGTTTTACAACAACAACCGAATCGACCCACGCATCAGGAATAGCACAACGATCGCCGTTATTATCTGAGTAAATGAGATAATTATAAAGACGAACATTGTTCTCCACATCTTTATCTATCGTAGAATAGATATTAGCATGTACCGCAGCAATATCGCTGAAAGATTCGGCTAACTCATACCCACAGGTACCCAACACCGTAACGTTAGTTAATTTAGGTAAAAGTGTAGATGACGGAATGATATTAACAATCGCTCCGTTTTGTAATTCATCAAACATTTCCATTCTCCACTATTAGCACAATACCCGACTCTTTAGATATTTTGGCAAAGAAAACACACTCGGTAAGCTTTTCACAATCAAGACTAGATCTAACCAGTTCAATTGCACGAATCAAGTCAGCACGAATGATGTTATTAAATATCTTAATGGAATACCCAGACGTCTCAATGTCGCCTTTATAAGTTTCCCATAAAAGAAGATAAAAACCATGCAACGTTTCTAGTTCTTTAGCGTATTGCTCACACCCAACATCGAACGACTCGAAGAAGGATATGGTTCTTAAAGTTGACATTAACGACTTTAACTTATCTCTCGTAAGAGACAACTCTTCTTGAAACGTGAGATAATGAACGCCAAAATCCTCACATTCAATCGAAGAAAGTAAATCGTTTACAATGTCTGCGGTGTTATCTTCTTTTTCAAACGATAAGTAAAACCCGTTAGAAAAAACCTTATTCATAAAATTAAAATACGGATTTATTAAACTAGGTTCTACATCGACCAAATATCTGTGAAAGGCCGGTATTTCGACCGACTTTACAAATCTTATTGACATTATACACCTCAATACAACATTCGTTGTTTCCTATTTTCTCCAATAATAAGATCTGGTGAAATTAAAAAGTATTAAGTAGTGATGTCGGTATTAAACCGACATCACTACATTATTAACTTAAAATCCGATACTCTAAACAAAGTTGACCACTGTCGTCTAACATATACTTTAAAGGCGTTATAGAACACCGATGCATAAAAGATAGTGTCGTTACGAATAAATTAGTAAACCACAAAAACCGTTTGTATTTATCGGTCGATATTTTTTCGCATAATAGTTTAATGAACGACACCACTATCGTCCAATCCGTATCACCGAAATCTATACCTGGAAAATCTATTCTGTTTTCTACATACTTACACTCAGAAATGTAATCGTTAATTATATCGTCCAAGTGACATAACATTAACGTTACAATACAACTCAAAGACTTCCTGGTATAAAGAACCGACATCGTAAACATGTGCATCTGGATAAGGATCGATTGCCGACGAAACAACCTCACGAAAACAATCGAATACAATTTGATTGCTGTGCATACGACAAAGATCGTGTATATGACATATCCCACGCTCACCACTAAGTAATGTATACCCAAACGGTTTTTGTAAGACACGACCAATTAGGTCCATACTTGGAGAAGACATTTTATCTCCCGATGATTGTTCTTAGGCTAGCTACAAGGTACTCAGACACTTCATTTGGCTCCATGCCGTTATAAAACTTCCACACCAGCGTAATTTATAAAGCGTACAACAATACCAACGTTCATCATCATAATCGCCCAAATATGCTGCAGTCAATAACGAATAGTTGTACAGTGGCAATAGTGAACAGTTCGAATATGATCCAATACATCTAGCGCCATTGCACAGACCTCTCTGGTTACTGCAAGGATATCCACACCACTAGTACCTTCTCCCAGATTGATGAGTTCTAGACGAACAACATTCAACGTTCTTTTCCAAAAGACAATACATCGTTACTATTGTGTAATATTGCAGTTAAAACTTTTGACAGATCTACCAGTACCGAGCGTGTAATCGTAACCGGATCGAAAGAAGAGAGAAATGGGTATCTTTCCCGGTAGTTCGTTAATAAATAACTACATTCAAATGTATTGTGCATTGTTATCACCGTCTATTAGAGTTAATGATTCGTGTCTGCCACAGATTAACCCATTGAAGTTATCTACAGTAGACAGACTAACTGAACTTATCCATGTCAGAAATACAGAATCACCATTCTCTTTTTTATCAGAAATAAGATAATTGTCTTTACCTAAACCGGCAAGGTAAAGAACATTTATGATGGCATTCACTAGTTCCACCTTGCTACTATTAGACAACTTACGAAAATATAGCTTCAGAATATCACCAATCGATTCACTATTGAAAATCTAAATAAGGTTCTTTCATAAAGCACCAAATCTAGAAGATCCGACACCAACGATATTTTAGTGTTCAGGCTTGCGTTGTGCCATACCGGTTGATCTGTTGTAGATAAACCCGTTATCAATTGGAGGCAAATTGAGCTTTTTGAGTACAGAACTGTTATACGGTCTGTTACCAAAACTGATTTGAAAAATGTGTCACGGATATCGTCACCAATTAGTAAAGTTATTGCATTAATACGTCCACGACGATCAACTAAACAATCGAACTCGATGAATCGATATCGGATAGAAATATCGTTCTTGGCTGTTTTTTGTATTACGTTTAACAGTGCTCTTGAAAACATATCCAATTCTTCATTGAACGTCTGATAAACCATTTCCGTAATACTAGGTCTAATGTCGACACGACGCATCGCGTTTAAACAATCTGTTGATTGTGCATCTAGAACAGTTATAGTTCACGAGCGTACAAGTTAACTGATAAACAGTAGTCGTAAAGTTTGTCTTCGTTAATGTACTTTGACAATACTTCTTCTGGCGACTCGTAACTGTCTTTTGGTTCAGATTAAAAACAATGTACGTATAGTCGATGTAATTAATTCTAACGTTAAAGACTGATGATTTACACATAACACAACAATCTATCAATCTGGTGTTTTCTAAGTAAAGACCACAATGTTTCGTGTGTAGAAGCAGGATCTATTAGTACGGTATACATATTGAAATTACTCCGGGTTTTAGGTACGCTTACATCGAGTAACGTAGGTCCTAATTTATAAATTAAGCGGTAAAGACTATCACCGAAAAACATTTCCGCACACCTACGGAAATCCTCATGAATCTCTGTATCTTTAAATAACATTCGCTATGAATTGCCATAACAATATTTTTTAAGAGATAATCGTCCGGCGGCACATTGAAAACTTTAGATATTTTTTCTAGCGTGTTTAGGCTATCTAATTCTAGAACAACATAAACTTTAAACATTCGATTACTCCTAAGACATCACTTTAATAAAATATATCTGTTATATTTTAACCTAGAATCATATGACTTTAAATTCAGAGGAGCTATATAATGTCCGCTATTGATTCAGCTATACAGAAAGTTATTCGCAGTATTCCCAGACCAATATTGAAAGCTGGGTTATTTACAAGCGAAGAACTAACATTCGGTTTACCGACAACTATAGAAGATGCAATTTATTCAAAAGTTATCGGTCCGTTTGTAATACCAAAACTAAGCGAGTTCGGTCAACTGAGAGAGATTCCTTTGACTGGTGTTCCGTGGGAATCTATAAAAGCAATGTGCGTGTCTATCGCATCCTGAAGAATCAACGGACTTTAGACCTATCGTCTCTGCACACATCGCTGGCTCTAACATTGTAGATGGACGTTACCACACCCCACCACAAACACAGTTCTATCAGGCCAACCATTCTTCCGTGTTGAACCGTGCTGCACGTATAACGAGAGCAGAACAACCACAGGCCAGAATTACTACGGCCGAAGTACGTGTACTTGCACCTTACACTGTACAAATAAAAGAACCGTACCACTTCAGAAACGAATTAACGTTGTATGCGCGTGTGCGAATCTCAGAAGACTTAAACGAGATAAAACCAGCATTCTACGAGGTGATTGCCAAACTTGTATTGTACGCACAAAACAATACATCTACAATAACCTTATTTTGGCTATGGGAGTATGCGTCTAGAGCACGGTAAAGATTTCTCAGAGTTTAAGAACATCGTCGATTCTTATTCGGACGCAGGAGATATGTTTGACGATCATTTGCCTCTATGTTCACGTTGTCTGGCATTTAATGACGATTCAGCTAACTCTGTAATAAGACGCACAGGCGGACGTTATCCAGTTAAAACAACCGGCTAAGAAAACGCGAAAGTGCGGTAGTTGCAGATGGACTATGTTTCAACATCACATAGTTTGCGTTTAAGTAGGAGATGGTGGGCTGCGATAGCATTAGCTGGACCGGCCACCTGAAACGTGATACAGTGCGCAGATTTAAGTAACGTGTTTTCCACGTCCGAAAGTTCTGTTTCCAGGTAATACGAACTCCAGTCGATGTCTAGCGGCACACGAGAAAAACTTTCTGAAACAAAAAGTGACGGATAAAGACACTTTGCCCAGTTATAGGCCTCGACGAATTTATTGTTCTTTTCTGACGGAACTAAGACGTCAGGTAAATTAGAAACAAGAAGAGCTTCTAACGGAGAAATCTTTTTAATGGACATTTGCTAACCCTACTACGGTATCTTTATGTTTTAAAATATAAGCATAGTCTACGATAAACGCTAACAACACATCCACGTCGTGGTGATTTAGCGCATCTCCCATATTCGACCAAACTTTCTGAAGTATCGTATCATCGAATTCATATAACGCGTCTCGTTTTCCAACAGATACTTTAAGGATTTAGAAGTTAATACATCGTGTTCTCCACGTGTAAGACTTCTTTATGTTGGAATAATACCAGATTCCCCTGAACTAAAAAAACCTTCTGTAGAAAGCGCAGCCATCATTCCAGTCTTCGAAACAACTCCAGTAAAATCTCATAATACTTGGCAGAAAATTCATTATTTACAGTGACTCGCAAATGAACATTTTTTCTCCAACATTCTTCGTGAAAAGTCATTAGTAACTCCTATTCAATCTCTATCTATAAAAGAGGGTTAAAACGTAAAAAATGCGGACGGTGCGAATAAACAACCCGAATGAATTAAATAATAAATTCTACGGGGTAATAAAACACCTCTACAGCAAAAATAAACTACCGTGTATAAATCCACCATCTAAAAACAAAAAAATAAAATGGGAATTGGTTGTTGTTTTAAAGGATAAGGACATTAAAGGTTTTGTACTATTAGAAGAGGACCACATTACCGCATTATCGGTTAATGGTTCGTTAACAAAAAAAGAAAAGAAAAAGGTTTTAGAATTGCTGTACACAGAAACAAAAAAATAATAGGACGGTCCATGTGGACGTCTATTATATATTTTTTTACCAGTAAGCCTTTAAGAACAAATATAGCTTAAAGAATAACAATCCTTTAGACAACGTTAACTGTGGTACCAAAATACCTTTGTTGTCGATTGGTGTATATAATTGGTATCTTTCCGCACTAATACCAGAAGATAGCGCATAGTGAATATCTTCTACGTTTATCGTAACTGTGGCTGTCTTAACGCAGGATGTTTGCCGTATAGAACTAAATTAATGTCCTCTTGTTCCACATCCATCCATCCTGGCACTTTAGAAACGAATAGTGTATTAGAATACACATATCCTTCTTACAACAATTGTTTTTAAAACTCGGCTTATAACACGTACGCACATAAAACAAAACCAAGACTATAGCGAGATAGAAACCAAGTACTGTGTATATAGTGAAAAAAGCTGTCAACGATTCATTTTACTGTTCCTTATAGTTTAAAGAAACTATTTAATTTTCTGATGAGTTCCTGTCTCTTTGTAACGACCCATGTTCTGCCATCTTAGGTAACAAGTTATTACAGATGTCTACTATGTGTACAAAACGAGATGCTGAGAAACAAACTTTCAAATAATGTCGGAAATTCCTTACATCTGTTTCATCGTCTACATGTACCATAAGTGCACGTATTAATAAATCTCTAATTAGTCATAATCTTCGTCGTTTTTATCTACTGGAAAATCCAAATTTAAAAACAACTCACAACGAGTTTACATTTACCACGTTTATCAATGTAAACTTTTTCTGATAGATGACGGGTAAATTTGACAACAGTGCTACGTGTGTCGGTCTTTTTTATACCGTACGCCAACAATAATTTTTCATATATAACAACGATAGAATCTACAATAAGTGGTTTCTGTCTAGTTTTAATAACATGTCTGGTCATTGTCTCTACTCCAAAAATAGAAAAAATAAAAGGTGGGGGACGAAACCCCACCATTTTTTAAAATTTGTTAATTGCTTTAAATAAACCATGTTTGTTAATGAAAACACCCCATCGTTAAAAAGTCAACTACAAATTCTTTTGAAATTTTACTTTTCTGTTTCTACTACTTTATACTCAGTAGATACGAACCACCGTTTAGCCATAGCATTCAAAGTATCGACATTTAATTCAACTGTAGCTTGACAGAAGAATCGTATTTGACGTTCTTTAAATTTGTAACGAATGTTTTTTGTTTGTCTTTGGTGGTAATCTCGAAACCTTTTAAGGTAACAGTCTTTACGATACGTGCCGCAACACCACAACCTACAAACAATAGAACAGATGCGATAAGAAGAAGAACGATAGTTGATACCGCAGCGATTAATAAGATTATTAATGAGTCCATGTTTACTCCAAATATAGTTAGGTAAGAATCTTTATTGAATCTCTTTCACTTAAGTAATATATATCTGAAGTAATTTCTATTCTAACATGTACATTATTTTATCTTCAGGTTCTAAACTAAGTTTTGTGTTTTGTTACAAACAAACATGTTGGTTTATTAATATCTCTGGCAACAGAAGATACTTTAACCATAACGCCAAGGAAACCTACACGCGTGTATAAGAACTCCACATCGTCGTAGGTTGTACCCCAGTCCTCTTTACAACTATACGCATTTAACTCCAACATTCTTTCGTGTAACTTAGACCCACACGTAGTAGCGTTACAAAATATATTTGGTGTATTTTCACGTATCGTATAGTTTTTTTCAAAACAGACCACGATGAAATAAAACGCGTGTTTAATTTAATAGGTTTTAAAATAGCACCCATAGGTTTATATAACGTAACACGGTAACATAATTTATGTGGTGAATATAAACCTGCTACGTCAAACACCATTTTAAACTTATCGTTACAGGTACAAACCCCTACGCTAAGTAATACATTTAAACGATGTTTAGTAAATAAGAAATTTAATCTTTTCCATGGTCGTTTTTCCTTACTTTAGTAATAAACTGATATATCGTAAATAGAGAAGTATCCATATTTCAAGTAAGAAATAAGTTACACCAAAAACCTACGTCGCTTTTAGTTCTAATTTCCTCTATAAGTCCTCTGGGTAGCGGTTATATAAATACTTTCTACTAAACCAGGGTTTCTCTTGCATAATAGGCTCTAAACCATCCATAGCTAACTTAGTTATTTTGTTATTAATGTTCAGATTATGGTTGTTTAGATTACAGATACTTGTAAGTGTAACGTGTGCTGATCCGTTACGTATACGTACATGACACAAAACTTCTTCATTAACTAAAAACTTACGAACTAACATTCCTTTCTAACCTCTTTAAATTAATCTTATTCATAAATATTGATCAAATAGTAATTTATATTCTTAACATTTAAATAAAAGAAAAGAGATTTATAAGGATGTCACTCGCTAATGCTCACTACTCCACTATCCTTACAAATCCCTTTGCCCCCTTTCCCCCATTTCTATACTCCTTTCCTACCTCTTCCAACACACATTCATTTCTTCTACATATATAGTATTTATCCTGTTAAAAGTTTTTTAATAAAAAAAAAAATAAACAAGATCCGAAGACCTTGTTTATTAAGTTGTTATTGTGCTAGTTCCAAAGAGAACCAAATATCGTCAATTGTTAACAATGTTGCATTAACGACCAGATCTTCTGGTATACATCGTATCCCGTAATATTCAACCAGGAACTTATCAATATCGCTATCGAGACCATCGAACTTATCATCTGTACCATATCTAAGCACATGTGGTAAGATGTTATATTTACCGTTGTCTTTAGGTATTGCCCAATAGTTCAAAGCATCGAGTTTATAGGTTAAAAACGTCGTAACAGATTCAGCACCGTACTTGGAAATGATATGTTCAATGAATATTTAGCCAACAGTGACGGTATTTCAATGAAACTATCTGCTGGTAGTTCCCCATCCATGTCATGTACATAGACACCATTTCTAGTTGTTACAATACCAACATCTTCCAAATCTACAGAAGTTAAATACATCGTACCTTTTTCAGAATCTTCTTCGAACTTCAGTAGTTTTGTTTCTGATGAAACATTTAAAACGATGTTAATCTTTTTATATCGTTTAAACACCATATTTTGGTTTTTAGAATATAGTTCAGAGATTTTATTTAGTAAGTTCATTGTAATACTCCACGAGTAGTCAAAGTCTATAGTTTATGTTAACTGTAAAGCGTTCTAACGGCTAACACATTAAAAAATAAGCTACTCTACGTAAATATTTACGTAGGGTTTAAATCGCGTTATATGAAACGTTTGGACGGTCCCATATACACAACGTCAAAATAATGTTCTGGTGTTTCGATACAGAAAGTATTTGAAACTGTGTTATCTATTTTAAACCACTTGCAGAACAAACTTTCTAACTTATCAAAGAAAGATTTACATTTAGGTTGCATTTCACCGTACTCTCTATCTAACTTATAAGAGATATACAGTTCAACTTTAAACCGTTGTTTATTTGCCCCTACAGGATGTTCTAAACGATTTGATAGTTCATGTATTGCAGCCATGTAATACGAACTCAAATCATGCATAGGGTTGGCTGTAATCGGCATATAAGTACGTCCAGGACATACCCCGATATTTACAGATATGGTATAACCGTCCGCAGTTCTTGCTTCGGGTGTTCTTACTTTACAAATCATCTCATCGACTTCTAAAGCAAATTTCTTAAAGAAAGAAGCCATAACTTATTAATCTCCTAGAAATTGATATTCAGTCAATTCATCAAAATCGCCATGCAATTCTGATAAAACACTAAATGTTTCATTTGATTCTCGGATGATTTCTTCGTTCTTTTCCTTTATGAACTTTTCAAAACCCGATAAATCAATTTCGTTTGCATCTAACATCCTTTTCCCTCGCGATAATTTCGATAAATCTTTTCTTACGTAAAATCTCTAACCCTAAAAGTGCAAGCGCTGCTTCTTTCAAAACACGGTCAGTTTCTTCAGTTAAACGATCTGCTGTTTTAAATAAAGAAGCGTTTTCAGCACTAAGCATCTTCATAGATAGGGACTCTTCGTCTTTCAGATAAAAGAAGATTTCATCTGCTACTTTTTCGATGTTTGGTTTAACCTCACCATCGAACTCTTTGTTTAAAAAGTAGTAATGTACCAGCTCGTTACCAGGCATCTTTTCACACACCAAATAACCTAACTTAACACCGTCTTTCAATTTACGTTCTATGAAAGAACGACTCCACCCCTTAAAAGAATTATTGATGATGCGACGAAGACCTAAACAAGTAGAACCTGGATTTTCTTTGATTAGGTTGTAAGTTAACCAAGCCAAACCTTCTAACATAACAACTTTATTTTCTGTATTCATGTTTTATTACTCCGATTGTTTTTACTTAAAAGTTAAATATAGATGATGAGACAGAACAACGTTTTTCTACAACAGGAACACGTATTTCTGTTTCTTCAAATCCTTTATACTTTAAAGAATGTTCTAACCACCACCCAATGTTTTCAGCATCGTCTAAATGTAGAGGCAATAATCGACGTTTACCATACCCAACCATTCCTTTACGACATTAAACGCATACATCGCAGAATCATCAAAACGTAACGATGGTTTAATGTATATGTTCACACGTAACTTTTCGTCTAAGCCACTTACCCCCAATTCACATCCTTCTAATAGGTT
>JBBHEA010000188.1:0-30599 GCA_038088235.1 Zacco platypus | reverse complement strand
ACCGACTTTGACCACTAATGTGCTCCAGTTCCGGGACTCGATAGGCATAAAGCGCGATGGTTTGTGCCAGAACATTCAGGTCACACGTGTTCGGCTGGAGAAATGAGAACAAAGAACCAAACTGCCTCCAGTCCAAGCCTGGATGGCCCCGTGGTTTTGAGGTCAGCAACTTGCGCATAAATATGGGACTCAGAATGGTCGCATCCGCCCAACACGCTTGCATCAATAAGGCTATGGAAGTGTGACACAAATTGATGGTACTGCCAATAAAGTGAAAATGGATTAATCCGCAGTTCATTTCTGAGTCACTGTAATTGTAATCCGGCATTTTCTTGCTGGTTCAGAGCAAAATGCTAGTCGTTTGAAAATCTGCTTACTTTGACCAGGATAGTTCACACCTCCATTAGCAAACAACCATGAATCCCATACCTATGATATCTGGTTGCTTTGACAGCCGTTTAATAATACACAGGTTGCTAACATCGCAGCAGAAAGCAATGTTCTGCACCCAATTTATGTTGCCCGTTCGTATCTCGGAGGCGAAGTACTGTTCTTAATGTACCACGAAGAGTTGAAATCAATACTTAAGTTTTAATTGATAAAGTGTGACCGGTTGGGTGATTGCTACTTACACTGATTATTGACTATGAACTAGCCTCACCATAGAACCCGTAAAATAATAGCGGGGTTGTTTGTGAAGCATGCAGGTTAACGATTTGATCTACGTTTTTCACGGTACTCTGCGAGAAATGATGGAATTGGTGACTCGATCAATATTTGAACCAAAGCTTATGCTTCGATCCACGAAGTCACAATTTGATGTTTTCTTTGATACATATAATTTATCCATAAATTTGTCTGGTCGCAGTTCAGTGTGGAGCTGTTAGATGGTTCTTGAGTTCTTTGTCCTACTGAAACTGTGCGAACCGTGTAATTTGAGGATTTTGGAACATGTTTTAAGTTAGGTACACTCTACCATAATATTAATAAATATTATCATCATCTCCTGCTTTTAATATTTTCTTCTGTTATTTATTATGCTTACATTGAAAAGAATTTTAAGATAATGTGGGAATGGACTTGGCTTGTTACTGGTGATGAGCTTCCACCTCAGACATCTAGAAATGTTGCCTCGACTTCATGAATTGGCAAACGCTTCCTATTCAGGTCTTTTTACTTCCTGGAGCCGCATCTCCCCAGGTGCTGACTTCTATATTCGGTAATTGGTTGGTCGGAGGCGCCAGAGGGTGGGATGATGGATGCGAATAGGCTCAATTCAACATGTGGGCCTGAATCAGGCCCCGTAAGCGATTGAACCTTAGAACCTTTGCACTCTGTGAGTTAATGGGAAATAAAAATGTGATATCAGTAGGGATATCTCTGACAGAATCAATTAGTATTGCACTATCGTCAGCAAACGTCAAGTTCAGCTCCTCTTGCGGAACATTTGTCATGTTATGACGTCTTCCATTAGGTTGAAAAGAGGTAGATATGCTCGTCGCCTCGTTCAACGTTTGTGATTGGAAATGCTATGGACTGACAGGTTTCTGTTTGAACTGTTGTATAGAGGTTGATGTTACATGCTCACAGAAGTTCGACGAGTTCCGTAGGTGTGGTCCTCGTGGTTAACATTTTCAAAAGTCGTTTCACAGTTAATGATACTACCACCAAACGCTACTTATATCGGATTCGTTCTTTTAGCAGCCTGTCGAACACTGCTTATCAGACTAATATATCCGTCGGTCTTTCATTCTCTTAATGGACGTAGTCTGTTTTGTACTTTACTTGCGAACACTTTCGCTAGCACTGTGATCTGATTTATGGGTCGGTAGTTTATCCGGTTACATTTTGTGCATGTGCATTACTATCAATGTTTTACAGTTACTTGGAACCTGTCATTTATCCAAGATGATGTATATCTCTCAATTTATTTATTCGTTGTTTCTCCAACTACATGGAATAAGTACGTATTCAGTTGATCTACACCAAGAACTTTTCTGCGCCTATGCTATCCTGACTTCAAATCGAGTTTGTTTTTTAGTACCAGCTCCACGCACTTCGAAGGGCTGGTTTTAAGGCAGTCAATGGCTTGGAGATACCAAACTTGGCGTTCGCTGACGATGTCAAAGCATGGATGGTCATCAAATCCCCTGAAGATACTATGAAGCTACAAAAGGGACTTTACTTTTTGCATTCCTGGTCACTTGCAAACCATATGCCGTTTAACCATGCGAAATGCAAAGTTTTGTCGATACGTCACCATCTTTGTCACCAGTATCACTTAGGTGGTCACTCCATCCAGCGGGCGCAACAGGAACGCGATTTGGGTGTCATCGTTCAGGCCGATCTTGGTTGCCGTGCCAACAGTGCGCGTGCTGCTAACACTGCAAATAGTAACCTTGGCTTACTTCGCAGAGCGTTTGGACGATTCAGCCCATTGATACTACCCCGCCTCGTATCGGCCTACATTAGACCCCACGTCGAATACGCAGTGCAAGCATGGAGCCCATGGCAGAAGGGGGATCAAAACAGCCTCAAAGAAGAGCAACAAAATTAGTTCGAGGACTCAATTCATTACCGTACACAAAGCGACTACAATGTCTTGGTCTTTTTTCAGAGCATTACAGAAGGATTCGAGCTGACATGATCCTTGTGTACTACATCCTCACAAGCGACAATCACCCCTGTCGGTCGTTTTTGCAGCTGTCGAAGTCATCTGATCTCCGGGGCCATCATTTCAAATTGATGCACCAACACAGTCGCTTGAACTGTAGACGCTACAGTTTTTCTGTGAGAGTTTGTCAACTATGGAACTCACTTCCAGAATCAGTTATCACTTCCGCGTCCATAACAACTTTCAAATCTAATCTAGATTCCTTCCTACATGATCAACATTATGACTCACTTGTGAAAAACAGAAGCAACTACCGAATCCCGCCACACAAACATAGGCCTCTAATACCTTCCCACCTGTTTTAACTGCATACATTTTGTTTTTGCCCTGTGCCACCCGACCCATAGCTCTTACCATCCTGTGGGTGTTGTTAAGCCCTTTGCTTTTAATCCATAATAAATCAATGTTTCAATTATATTGATGAACATACGAGTTCTTTAATGCATCTTTGTTGAGGTGTTTTTCCCCCAGCTAGCTTCATAATGCTGGTTAGATCGATTTGTGGTCATCGTACGGTGATACCGGACGATATAGTTGCCCGGTCTCTCCACGGCCCGATGATTACTCAGTACGTTTTACATTTATTTTTCAAAAAAATTTTCTTTGTGAGCAGCTTTCGCTTGACAATATACTTCAGACAACGATTCCCCGCTTATTTACGCCTTGGTTGTCTACGTTAGGCATTCTTCTGTTATCCAGATTTTTTTCCTGCACGTTGGGAAATATCCATCAACTGTTCTATTTATTACCGTGATGAAGGAGCCATCTAAATTCTGCTCTACTTGAATATCAGGTAAGAGGAAGTAATTGAATAATTTCCTGTAATATGCTCCAGTATTCTGAATCAAATGATATCGCAAAGTCACGCTTCGCTACAGTGCATCTTGTGCTGATTATTCTCTATAATCGAAGTTTCAAGACGACACCACGCCTGGTGGGGTGCTGGCACCGATTTAGGTGGGACTAGATTTTTGTTACGGTGGTAATCAGAGGTAAATTATGTATAAAAAATCTCCCATTGGCAATTTCGAATATGTTTAGAGTTTGAAACAAACACAAATCAACAGGATGCACATAATTTGCATCCAAAAACATCAGCACTTTTAAATATGGTTCCACAGAATACCAGTTGCTATCGTTACCTTTGTTTGAATCGCACTTGTAGCTCATCCTAGCAGCCTGGACTGCTCAGCTAGGCTCATGCAAGACTTATTTTGAGGAAATGGACATTAATTGGATGACAGTTTCAGTACTCCCGTGACAACTGAGGGCGGAAATGATAAAGAAAGAAACACCGAGGTAATTTGGCACAACAAAACTTACTGATGTGGAGTACTATCTTAGTGCGTTTGTGATGGATCTGTGCGATGTTGGAAATGAGTGTCCAAGAATCACAAAACGCTGTGGTCATTCTGTCTAACATTTTCTTTGATACTCAGGTAAGGTTTCTTATAAAATAAATAAAGGGCCAAGTCGGCTATTCTGGTTGTGGTTTCTCCGTTCAAAAAGGGGAAATCGTAGAATATTCTAATCGCTGATGACTGCTTCAAAAGTTTTCCGTATGTGGTGGCAATCAACATCATTTTAGACATTCGCCATTCGAATGCATGAAGTTGGATACGGCCATGGTTTCTCACAAGCTTATATGCACTGTATCTCTCCGGAATTCATTCAACGTTTCTCGGTGTTTTTGCGCTCGGTTCCAAATGGCCATTCAGAAAAGTTGTATCCTGATAGGTAAGGTTATATACGGGAAGTTGTCGATTTCAACCTAACAGTCTTTCCGTTGAATTCCAACACAAGTACCGCAAATTTATCGGAAGATAGTAAGTACCGCCAATTCATCCGTTGTGGTAATCAATGCTTTAACTCACGCCTTTCACAATTTTTTACGTCTTCATTTACTACCGAACATTCGGTGGGTTTGATTCCACTATGCGAGCCACTTTATTGAACGTGGGAGTCCCAAAACATGACCTGTCTTTTGGTTCCTCCAGTGAGCATATTTCTTTCAAACCTTTTAGTTAGTCAGACATTATATAACCCCTTCGACTCTATTTCATGTAATTTTGAATGATAATAACGAAATCATAAAAGCAAGATAGTTCGCTTCGAATAACTTATTCTAGGGTGACCTAGTGGTTAGAATGTTCTCTACATAAGCTGAGGGTAAGAGTTTGAAATCTCTCCGCGGCCATCAGACGTATAGTGCCTGTGTGAACTAAGCTACAATGGCTGCGGTAAGAGGGTTGAATTCATAATGTGAATAACCCCAGGTTTGAATCCCGGACGGGCCACTAGACTTCGTGTACTCGTTGTCAGCCCAATGGGTTGCATGACAGTATGTATCGGACGAACTGATGATATCTCAAACCTCGTGCGGCTTACGGATTGCATCGTATTGTATTGCATAGCATGTATCGTACGGACGTAGAAGCTACGGAATCGTAATTACATATTTAAAATTGTTCTGGAAACGGTACTGTCATCCAACGACGCTCTGTCTCTCAGTTCGCTCGAAAAATTGAAGCGACCTGAGGAGTAGCTGATGAATGACGACTAATTCAGTAACATGGGAAAAACTGAAATCGATTTTATATCTGTCTATACTCGAGTGCACAAGAAACGTATTTTTATCTAATATAGTGCAATAGGGGATGTCCAACAGCTTCGTTTTACTTTTGAAGCAACATGTATATCTTCCTTATCACAGTTTACTGCGAATACACCTGTTTGCTTACACCGGGTAAAATGAAATTGTGCCTGCCTTTCCTAAAATGGTGACGTCAAACGACATACTAGGTTGCACACTGATAAAGCACTCTCTATAGTTCTACGTATTGGTTACAGTTGGAACACCTGGTTGTCCTTCAATGAAAAATGTGAACTCATAAAAAGTTGCTTATTTATTCTTACTACAAAAAGTGGAGCATGACGAAATTAGGTTCACATCTTTTTGTTGTAAAATCCAATACTCGTGATATGGGAGCTCGTCGCTTTTCGTCAAACTACAAGCGCTGGTGGTTGTAGAGTTCGTTTTGAAACGCGACGCTTAGAGACTAAAGGCTAGCTTCTGTTCTCCTGGCTAGGCTTGAACAACGTGACAGTATCTCAGCTCTAAGGCAGCAGGAATCAAAAGAATTTGAAAAATGTTGGTTCTGGCAATTTAACCTGGTTGAATCTGGCACGTACGAACGAGCGGAATGTTTTTTCTTCTAGTATAAACCTTTGGAATCATCGCAGTGCCGAGTCCCGACAAACAGGACAAGGTGACGGCACTCAAGCTGATACCATCACGCTTAGTATCACTTCATTGAAAGACTGTGCTGCCCAACATGCAAATAAAATAAAATCAGACAGCTGTCACATCCTTACGATGAATGCTGCCACGCAACCCGTAGGCTGCACGAGGATTGAGATACTGTCAGGTTGCCCAGGCCTAGACAGGAGCACACGAAGTCGTTGCCGGCCGGGATTCGAACCGGGGACATTGAGGTTACAAGTTCAACGCTCTTACCACTGAGCCATCGTGGCTCGCCCAACATGCAAAGCGGATTTCGGGCATATGTTTTCCATCTCTTAGATTAAAGTATTAGGCAAGAACACGAACGAACCGCGTCAGTCTGCACCAAAACAGTGAGTAACCACCAAGAAACAAAGAGAGTAAGATAATATGGATGAATTACCATGGAATCCGAAGGGTTAATCTGCTTATACCGAAGTGATTGTACACACCAGTATAGTAAGTAGATAGTACATAATGAAACCAGAAGCATGATGAGGCATCTACGCACCCAAAACTTGGTTCATGGAATTCTAACAGGCTATACATAACAGAGAAGTTGCATAAGAAGACCTTCGGACCCAGCAATGCAAAACACAAAACACACTACTTTGACGTTTGTTGGATATGGTTCTGTATTTTTTGGCCGTTTTGGTAGATTGCAGCATGCAAGCAGGTTTCACACGTGCAGTAACAACACCAAATTTGAGCATAAGATGACTAGAGTAGAAGAGCTACCCAAACCAAAAAGAAAAAAAGTTAAAGAAAGAACGAACAAGCAGAACAGCATAAAAATAGTTGACCGAAAGAACAATGCTGAAAGGCTAAACATTTTCTTACCACTTCTTGATTGTTTTATCGCTAAGGTGTTCGGGGTGAATGGATTGGAGGTGAATAGATACGTAGAACGAACAACAAACAACATAAACTATGATGACTTGAATTAAATAAACACTTAAAAAGGAAAGATTCACTGAATTTGTGAAGATGAAAGGCGTCAATGAAAAACACAATGACTGGTCTAAGACGAGTACACGACCTTCATGCTAAGAGAGCAGAGCAATCGGGACAGTGTTCAAATAAATCACTTTTTGGTTGCTGCCGCATTACGTCCCTGAGGTAGTTGCCCGCCAGCCATCAAGCGGACTTGATTGCGCTGGAAACCAAGGGAATTTTTCGGTCCCCGGCGCAAGCATTTGGCACGTTGAGTATCCACGTTTTGTTTTGTGTGGTGAGAATAACGCCCGTTCACCTGATAGGCTGCATTCCAACGAGCTGCCATTTGCCGCGATGCGACTGGATTCGGGCGATTGGCCTTTAGTGTCAACTGATCGTCACCAAAGAGAACGGCAGCAGTTGCACGTGGACGCGATACCGCCCGTTGTGCCAAACGAGCTGCTCGGCTCGTCGGTCTATCGTCGGGATCATGTCGCATAGGTGAATCCATGCTATTCGGAAGTCCAGAAAGAGATCGACTACGGGGATGCGATTGAGAAGCTTCAGTGTTGTCCGGTGACGGTGATCGACTCGAGGAATTGAACCATCATGCACCTGCATGAAGGACCAGTCCGAACCTGGAAAGGTGGTACACCAGAATGATATTAAAAACCATTATAAATAATTATATTTATAACAAATTACACGACTCCCTCTATTTACCAGAGTATAGAATATATGCCCTACCCTCAGCCCATGAATTTACAACCTCAAAGATCATCTGAGCTGGATAGAAGTGACGCTAAAAAACATCAGGTGACTGGAGCGAATATAAGGTAGAACGTATAATTGGTCGCCAAGGTAGGCTGAATAAGAACTTCACCCAAGCTATCAGAAGGTCAAATTCAATAGTTGTCACAGCCTTACGATGCACGTTGCTTTGCAAGCAGGAAGTGGTATGGGGGCTCAGATACCATCAGGCTGAATAACACCAGGCTTATGATTGCAACACCTCGCGCTGGGACCATACGGGCGTAGAGGCGCGTCCCCTGGATGGTGGATCCCCTCATATGAGGGGTACACCGAAAATACATGGAATAAGGTGTCGCGAACCAACATGGTCTAAGGTAAGGAAACCCTGACAGAAAACCACTGGTCCTTCTAGTAAGGGGGTTGGGCAGAGGGCTAACAACCTTCTACCGTAAAAAAAGGATTGTTACAGAAACCATGGACATTACATATAGAATTAACCAGAGTGAAGCTAACACAACCAATGTTGGCAGTATGACGATATGGAGTCAAAGCCTTCCGGAAGCTCAACGTCCAACGACATTTTCGTGGGAGACTGTCTGACCCAAGAAAGCAGTGGAAAGAAAATGTCCAGGCCTTATGCGCCTCCTGGCGCGGAAAGAATTAAGTAAAGTAAGTATGATTGCAACAATCAAGGTTGCGATAAAGCACCAGGAAAACCTGCATCCACGGTATGGATTGGATGATAAGGCTAAATGTGAGGGGGATAGATACAGCTCAGCTTATTAACATTGTTTATGAAAAGCAGAACTCGACTCCAACAGGCAGCATTTTTGCAAGCGGTTATAGTGCGGTAAGTGACGAGGAACGCATGCGTTGACTACTTATTGAACGAACTTTTCTATCTGTCACTAAGATATAAGTAAAATCACACGAAACGGAAGTTTTTTTCGATAACGCACACTGTGTTCCTTATACCAGACCGTTGAAATATGAGAAAGATGGTGATTCCATCCATCGACCACAAGTCACAAGCCCAAACCGACACTGCTGACAGGAAGTTTTAATGAGCAAGTATACTCACGTGCACAACCTCATTCGGCGGATGTGTGGCTAAACGCTTCGGTGCGCACGAGACAACTGAGCTGAGATTGGATGTGATCGGATACGGGTAGACGCAAAAATCGATTTAGAACCAGCAATACCGAATAAGAATTCGTACTCATACTAAGGCAATTGAAATGTGGCATCACGTATGTATCGAACTGGATAGAAGCGGTGCCGTAAAGTGAGGAAGTGACACAATTAACCAACTTTTCTGGATCGGTTAGTAACGTATCTTAAATCTGATTAGAACTGAATGGTAGAATGTTCTCCATTCGATGAAATAAAGACTCTTCTAAACTACTTCTATCTCACACCAAACAAGGAGCGATGACAGTGGTTTTCCACCCAACCTTCACTCACTATTCTAACTTTTAATCTGTAGGTATGTCGGTTAGATAGGCAGACACAATGTAGGGTTTAATGCAACCCGCTGTTGTATCGATTGACTGAGAGTAAGGTAGCGAAAGAGGCATGATCAATGAACTCTTACAATTGAAAAATAGTGAATAAAGCACTTTAGGGAGTATAAGTGCGTACATTCCAATCTATTCAATCATGTTAGATAGATTTTAGGTTACGGGGGCTGCTTCATCGTAAGCCCTAAACAGAAATACACAAGTAAAACATGGAAATACTTTATTGCCTCATTACCACAAACTTTCCCTATTTGAAATCGTGAAACAAGTGAAAGGGACGGGACAAACCGAACAAAGCTACATCATCACGTTGAAGGGTTTACAAGCATTCATCAGGTGCCTACATTTTACCGTTCACGCACATATAAAATGCCTTTCGGATTGAGCAAAAGCTGATTTGTTTCTATATATGCTGCCATGCAACCCTTAAGTAGCACGAATTCAAAGATATCATCAGGTTATCCAAACCCAGACAGAAGCACATGGGGACTAGGTGGCATAACCCGACTTAAAACCTAGGAACTTCATGCGAACACACTGATCACTAGGCCACAGTGATCCGTAAATCTTTACACAATCCTCATTTTGGATTGCTAAGTTCACTGATAAATACCACATAAAGTCTATGAATGCGATGAGAAATGCTTAAAGCCGCTGAACAATAAATTCCCCGGCGACGGAACGTCAACTTAGTGGCCCAACGTACGAAACATTGTTAGTCCATATAAAAACGGAATACTCGGAATCGAAGTATCACGGAATGTCGTGCACTGATATTTGGGGGACTATCACGTAAACACTGATTGCTGAATAACTTCCGCCGGCGGCAACAGATCCTGAGGTTACTGGTTCGAACTAGAACGTACAAGGTTACGCGGTCAAAATCTATCGGCTGTCCTCACGATGCACGGTTGCCATGGAACCACAGTAACCAAGATGCCTGATGTACGGTCAGTTTGTTCAAGCCTTGACAGCAACATTAGATGGTTTGATCAGGACGTTAACTTAGGCACCAAAGTTTAGAAACCAATGGTTATATTGGTTACCGCACCCAATGACGAAGGGGAGTAACGCTGAAGCACTTTTGGGTGGTGCTCTTCATAATCGATTAGACCCTCTTTGGTTGAGGAATCGCACTGAATGTGACCGAAAAAAGAATTGTTAGCCAGAAAATATAAATAGGTGTGAGAATAATGTGAAAATAAGAAAAACTCAATAGAAAAAGTAAAACCGTCAGCTACGGGTGCGGCATCGATGAAGTTTTATCACTACAGTTGCATATCGAAAGTTTCATGGTGCGCAAATCAACGCTACCCCAACCACATGCAGCCAGAGGGTGTTGAGTGTGTTGGTGTGTATGAGTGCGTCAATGTGACATGAGAAGTGACCTTGCTGTCATGTTTGTGACGGATTCATTGTGAATGAGAGAGGTCAAGTTGATCGAAAGGTAGCAGTATGCAAATGAAATCGGTGCACACTGACCAACTGCACACTGACGTCAATAACTAGTGAAGCGCTTACAGTTGTGGAGACAAGAGTTTGTGAGAGAAAACATGTGTGGGTCAGTTGAGCACATTAAACTTTATTATGTTTGTGAACGTATTTGTAGTTAGTAAGGAGGCTAACCCTTCTAGTCAATTCTAGCTGCCGGTAGAAAAGGTGTTTCAGAAGTAACCTAACAGCTGACTATTAACACAGAAATGCAAGCCTCTCCTCCAGAGCGCAGCAGGAAATTGGGACGGATCCGATTCAGATGCGAAGTGGCTGGTGTGAACTAGGCGGTACAACAATGACTGGGGATGAGGAACAAAAGGTAGCACCGTCGTTTGTCCGAACACCCAGCAGAAAGAAAATACTGGCTTTCAGGCAAGCTAGATCGCTAGGAACATTTAGTGGGACACGAGAACGAGCAAAAGCGTGATCCATAAGCAAGATGCATTCCTTACCCAATATATCAGAGAGGAAGGTGCGAGGGTGAATATCGATTGCTCGTTAACCGTTGAGTGCGTCGAACACACTACCACATACCGCGGTGTGCAACAGCTGATTTCAACTTTCTGTCAAGTGGTCAGCTGTAACGGTGCAGCTGTCAGGTGTACACGTGATTCGAAGGTCAGGCGCGCACGAAGCACAACTACAAATTTTCGTGGCTTATCTGCGATAATCAGGTGATCATCTAACCGGGTGCGAAAGCTTTCGCTTGAAGAAAACACGAGGGCCAGTGAAATGGACAAGCTTTTCCATGACAGAGTTAAGAACGAATTCAAACAAGTTCGGAAAGCAGGCAGAAGGAGCAGGTAGGTGCTAAAAGGCATTTGTGAAGGCCGGAGAATATTCCACAATCACCTTCAAAAAACGGTTGGACGTCAGTTCACGATTGAAGTACTATGTGTGTGCTCAGTAGCATTAAAAGTTATCGTGGTATGTACCCAAGCCTTTATCAAGTTATTAAACAGTGAGAACAATTCAAGTCTGAATGGTCTAAAAAATCTTACCCAATTTGAAGTGAAAAACGTTAGATTGGAACAATGACAGTGCGTTCCATTTCGTTGGTTATGTAAAGCGAATACGCCCATACGAAATCCACATAGCGTGCAATGATGAAAAACCACTTCAATGTTAGAACAAGCAAAACAGCATAAGTGCTATAAAAAGACATGCAATAATGTTTGATATCTTGGGTAAGACTCAGGCAATGTTGAATGAAGTATGTGGATGATAACTAGCATTAGTGTAAATTGTCGCAGTTTCAATTCACGGGCCGCATACTTTAACCCAAATAGGAGATAAATCTGAACGTCCATTAGTTAAATTAGAACTAAAACAATGTACTGTTGGTGTTATCAGCTGTTGTAGTCACACTGACCGACATAAAAAGCCGAGTGAGCTACGTATCGAACGTCAAAGTCCAACACAGGAAAGGAAAGATGGTAAAACTATGCATTGAATGCATGAATGCCAATAGTTGCGTGAATGTGCCAGGTGCGTCAGCGTTTCGTCTCGTGGGCCCCATTCAAGAAAACAGCTTGGTTTTTTATGTGATACTCTTATTTCTCGCTGCCAACTCACAATGGCTTCCTTGGAGCATTTTCTACAGGCATTTGCTCTCACGAGGTGTCTTACTGTAGGCTTGCTAAGTACGCGAGTAAGCCAACATATTATGTTAAGTGCTGACATCTCATCTATCGGGTGCGAGTTCCACCAGAAAACTATCCACCGTACATATGACTTACTTATACAGTGCTTCACTAGACTCTGGTGGTGGATCGGTGGTTAAAGCCATACAAGTTTCTGATCCATAAAGCGGAGCGTACCACGACACTGTAGACACCACTATTAGGAGGTAAATCTATAAATGTCGTAAGTGAGGACGGGCTGCTCTGAGTTTCATTTAGGAAAAATCGCTCTTCTGGAATTACAGCTTTTATTGAACCACCAGAGTCGATGCGGTTGACGAGATAAATGACGCAGTTAAGGAACTGAAGCGGTTCAGAAGCGAGTACCATATTTTTCATAACAATACACTCCGAAGGTGCAAATCACATATTGAATTGAGTGGCACATATATGTTGGATACTTGAAATTAGTTGCATTTGTGCAGGGTCCGTAAAAAACAGAAGATATATATATATATATACGGACTGGTGTAGCTTTTCATCAACCGAAGACCATCTGGCTTACATTTGCATTAGTTATTAGGTGTTCTCACTACAGTTCGACAATCCTTTGGCAGCATTGGTAATCAAACACTGACAACAAATGTATATTCACTCTAATGGACCGCGTTTCTGCTTTGTGTACTACGGGTGTACAGCGGCATTGTAAACTCTACCCTTAACAGACAAACTGACATCTGGCCTACGATAAAGTGGCTGCAGTTTGGTAAAAGCCACTTAGTTCACTCTATTCATGGAGTGATTTTGTCTTTCTGTGGCCATAAAAGCAATCTCGGTTACTGAGGTAAGTAAATTTGTTAACTACTTCGGGTGGTTCACCTGCACATTTCCAAGTTTGGTGTCCTTTAACAGCACTTTCATACTCTGCTAGGGGCGTTGTTCAAAGTAAGTATATTTCAGTAGCTTGCGTTGTTTGAAATATGAAAGGGTTGATCAAGTAAAAGTTCAGTGCTCATTAAAATGTCAGTAAAACTGAGTCTATGAACTAGCGTAACCTTGACGAGAAACATCAAGGCAAGAAACACTATCAACAAGCTAGGAAGGAAAAGTACGAAGTGCATCACACTGCATGTAATCAACCGACTTTGGATCGACAACATCGAGTACTTTTATGAGGGACAAAATCCACAGACGGTTTGGTAAAACGAAGTGAATGCATTTCAGTGTGACCTTGACCTGAAAACATCAAATTCATTTTGGTTACCGAGATGGAACGAAAAATAGCGTCCTATGAGTCGCCTAAGCTAAAAATATCGTTGCAAGGAAACGTCTGATGAAATATCAAAGTTAATGTGAAGCTAATACTTGTCACAATCTTTCGGGTGCAAGTAGCAATGCCAGCCCACAGTGGGTTGCACAGTCCACTTAATCAGGCCTAAAGAGGCGCACATGGTGGCGCGGTGAAAGGACAGGGCCACGAACTTGAGACGGTCGCGTTAAAAAACGAATGTGCGCATTGAGTAGTTTAGTCAAGAGTTTCCTACATTAACTGTGACAGTTGAGTAGCATGCAAAAGAAACAATGAAAGTAAACGTTTTTGGGGTATAGCATTCCATGGAGAATCGAATCCCTTAAGAATGTCGCCCAAGTAGTCTGTGACCTGGTCATTTGCATTCAATGGCGGGTAGCCCCGTATCGTTTCTGACAGGCTGCATCGCGGTTAGAATGATGAATCACGTAACCTTGATCAGTTTGTTTTAAATGCAACGAACTCGTTAAAAAGATAGCTATGAGCTCGTTATGATCAAGCTCGAGATGACTATCGAGTTCGATCGACTTCATCTAACAGCATTATATATATATATATATATATATATATATATATATATATTTAACACAGTCTGAGAAACAGACATAGTGCCAGACAATACAGATCCGGAATAGAAGAATACAAGGAAATTGGTTTAAATAAAGGGGAATAATAATTTTTTTGTTGCATTTCTGTTGTACCCGTTTTTTTTTTTTTGTTTTTTGTGTGTATGTTTGGTTTAGAGAAGAAAAGAACAACAGGCTCGCCAATCACTGCGACTCGTGGCCACATCCCTCAGTGTTTTTCAACCAAAAACAGTCGTCATCCTTAGCGTCCCAACCCGGAAGTCGAGAATTATCAACTCGAGACAAACCGATAGTTACTTCTTCATACCCCGAAGCCACGTCATGGGTTGACCACCACGAGGTTTCTTCCAGCCCGGTCCGGGAACCGCAAACAAACACGGTTTCGGTAAGCGATGATCCGGCATTCGTAAGACATGTCCTAGCCATCTAAGCCTGTGAAGCGATATGATGTCGCAGATTGAACGGGTAGATAAACCAAAAACCCTCTGTCGGACTACAGCATTCGGAATGCGGTTGCCACCATACTCGAGCTATGCTTCGAAGGCAGCGATGATCGAAGGTTGATATACGTTGGGCGTCTTCAGCGCGGAGCGACCAGGATTCGCAGCCATACAGCAGGACCGCGCGGACAGTAGCGTTATACACACGACCTTTGAGGGCGAGTGATATATCGCGACGGCGCCACAAATGTTTTAAGTTGGCGAAAGCTAATTTAGCCTTTGCGATCCGGAGAGTGATCTCTTGTTCAACACAGCCACCAGATTCTATACAACTTCCTAGGTAAACAAACTTATTCACAACTTCAAGCTGCTCACCATTGACGGTGAGCGCAGGTACAGGGTCCTGCCAATCTTGTAGTAACACCTTACTCTTGGTGGGGGGCGAAGAACATGCCGAAACGGCTAGCTTCGATCGCCAAGCAGTTCAAGGCAGTTTGAACAACATGTGGGTTGTCACTAAGCAAGGCGATGTCATCAGCATAGTCTAAGTCAGAGACTTTGTTACCAGTAAGCAGTTCAACGCCGCAGTTATCGAGCCCCCCTAATGCCGACTTTAGGATATCATCTATTGCAAAGTTGAAGAGAAATGGTGAGATAGGACAGCCCTGTCGCACACCACTCGAGACTTCGAACGATGAAGACAATTGACCATAAGTCCTAACTAGTGCCGAGGTATTGGAATACAGCGATCTCAGGATTATTCACAAATTTCGCGGCACACCGTTCCTCAACAAGCAGTCCCATAACACTGTTCTATCAACAGAGTCTAAGGCTGCACGAATGTCCAGAAAAACAACCATAGTCGGTCTGCGATACAAATGGCGCTGTTCAAGCAGCAAGCGGAGGGTGAAGATCTGATCAACACAACCACGCCCTGAGCGGAACCCAGCTTGTTCCTCCCGAATTTGCTGTTCCGTGGTGGCGACAACCTACGGAGCATTATGCACATCATGAGCTTGGACGCGACAGAAATCAAACTAATTCCCCGATGATTGGAACAGAGATTCCTAGAACCCTTTTAAAAAACTGGGACTATAATGGCCTTGCCCCAGGATGGAGGCACTTCTTCATTTATCCATATCTGGGAGAGCAACACGGTTAGTTCTCTCGTAACACACTCGCCACCGTCTATAAAAGAGCTGGAGGAAGGTTGTCTGGACCGGAAGCCCGATGCCGCTTCAGTAGATGGAGTTCCTTACGGGTCTCCGCTTCAGTTGGAGGGTCAATGGACACGGAAATGGAGCACTGTTTGCACTGCGCGTTTCAGGTCCAATGCAGCAGGCCAGTTAAATTGCGATTTAAAGTACTCGGCCCAGCGTTCCAATCGTCTATGAAGGTCAGTCACGGGTGAACCGTTTGCTGCGTAAATGGTTTCACTAACACCAGTGGCATGAACTAGCTGGAATAATTTCCGCATATTCTCGGGTGGAACTAGCAGTTTCCATCTCGGATGCACGCTGAGACCACCAGATCTCTCTGTCCTCTTTCAAACTTGCGGTTAATTGGTGAGTGAGGAACACATGCTTCCCTCTATGGTCGCTCCCAGCTGGTATCAAGCGGCGAGCATCCAGAAGTTCGAGGGAGTGCGCGGAGATCCAGGAGGAGGTTTCGCGTTTGGTAAGCCCACAGCTTTCTAGACCAGCAATTATACAGAGCGTTTCGAATACATGACCAGTGGTCACTGATGTTTTCTGGTGGTTGAGAGGAGAGTTTGTCCGACAGAGCGCTCCGATAGTTAGTAAGCACTTCCTGTCGAGCAAGATTACCAACATTAAAGCGAGTGACGTTACGTTTCGGATGCCCGCCAAACCGCATCGCAACCTTGGTACAAACTAATGCGTGGTCGGATTCTACAGAGGTGTTCCAATAAGACCTACAATCGAAAACGGATCCTCGCCATATATCAGACAGCTGTCACATCCTTACGACGCATGCTGCACGAGGGCTGAGATACTGTCAGGTTGCCCAGGCCTAGACAGGAGTACACGAAGTTCAGTGGTCCGGCTGGGATTCGAACCGGGGGACATTCAGGTTACAAGTTCAACGCTCTTACCACTGAGCCATCGTGGCCCAGGAAAAGGGCCGTGATCTGCACAAACTTGAAGCAGTCTTTCCCCGTTGTCCGACCGACACGTGTCGAGACCAAAAGGACCTCTCAGATGCGCTTCAAACGAATTCAGCCTACCTACTCTGGTATTCAAGTCTCCAGCAAGCATTATAATATCTGTCTTACGAGCCTTTTTCAAAAGTTCGTGCAATTGGAGGTAAAAGTTATCCATAACTGTATCAGGGCTACAGTCAGTTGGAGCATACGAAGAAATGACAAACAAAGACCGCTTGTCAGAGCTACATTTGCTCACCTGGCACGAACCTTTGAGCCTTACAGCACAGAGGCGGCTGCTTACTAGAATCCACTCTTGCAAAGCCGCCTCTGCCCTAGAATTGAGCGCCACACCGATCCCAGCTTGACCCATTGCTTCAGCCTCAGGATCTACGGAGAGGCGTATGTGAAATGTAGAATGAGACGGGCCGGGGGATGCCAACCGTACAACACTACTAGAGTCTTGAATCCGAGTCTCACTAAGACAGCAGACATCGATAGAAAGGGTTTCAAGCGTACAAGCAAGCCCCACTTTGTTGATCTATTCGCATTAGCGTTCGCACGTTATAAGAAGCTAGTTTGAATGGCGAACGGGGGCGTAGAAATGTTCCATCAGTAGTCTGTCGTTGTGCATGAGAAATAACGGACGCCTTATGGTTTAGACCCTGAGGAAAAGGATACGAGAAACAAGGATGGTGAGCAGAGAAAGGTGGATACAACGATGAGGGGGAATTTGAAGACCGTGAAGTGGATACAGAACATGTGCGCATAGAATGAGTCATATTTTGTTGTGTATGATCCATATTGTCCATATTGACAATATGGATCATACACTAACAGCATTTGCAAGTCCTAATTGCTCAATACCACGTACTTTCTGTTTGCCTAACTAGTAAGTTTGGCATACCACAGTTTAGCCGAACAGCCTGGATTTCGGCGCACTGGATTAAATGAAAAATGTTAATAGGACCAGGCAGTAGAAAAATGAACAAGTTGAGATACAAAAATGGTGAATCTAACGTCTCCAGTTTTTACTCGCGAGCAGGAAGCGCAAGACTAGAGCCAACACAGTTTTTTTCATTAACACATCATGTGTGATTACAGAGGAAGAGATATCCCAGTTAAATAATAAAAAAACAGCTATGAAAATATAAAACAAGAATAACAATACCACGGTTGTAGGTGGTTTGAGCTGGTAGGCGTTAACCTGGGATTTGAAAAGAGAAACGTAAGGTGGAGAAATATTTAGAGGTAAAGAGTTCTACACATGAGTAGTTTGAGGAAAGAAGGATGCAAAGAGATTAATTCTACAATGAGGGATTGTCGTTTGATACGGGTGGCTTGAAGTACAAAGGCGGGTAGAACGAATAAAGAACCATAAGAGAGGGACGGAAGAGAGCCCGTGCAGCGCTGGGGACGCTGCTAGTAAAAATCCCTACGTCACTTTATTGAAGTTTCGAATCAGGCCTGCTATTCATACTACGACGTCTCCGGAGGTGACGCATTCTGTGTTGGCCTAGCAACCAGAGTGATCAGCTGCACCGAACTGGGAGCGGATCGTCGAACATGGATGGTAGCGGTTTGGGACCTCATTGGAGCCGACTTATCCTGTCTCAAGAGAAAGTCGACATAAAGTAAAAAGTAAAAGTGAGACTGAAGAAGCCAGCTCCGATGAACATCTGCCGTGGTAAGTAGCGGTAAAACAGTGAGAGGCACGCTACATTCCTGCGGTGATAGACTGCAGCTCGTCGGTCAGAGAAGAGGAAGCAATAGGCGAGCAACTTTACTTTGGATCGAGTCGAGTAGAGATAGATAGGAGATGGGGGCCCCACCCCAGACATGACAACAATACTCCAGGATGGGATGAATCTAAGCTTTATACAAGAGCGGGAGCTGGGATAGAGAAAAAATGTGCGGGCGCGAAATAGGAAACTTGCCTTCCTGGAGGCTCCAGTTGTAAGAAGCTTTATGTGAGCGGACCAGGATAGGTTGCTGGAAAATAGTAAACCAAGCGGGGGAAAAAGAGGAAGGTGCTTGGACAGGACTGTTATTAACAGTGATTGGGCTGAATGTTGGGGAGCGATGGAGGAGACAGAAAAATGTGAGGATTTGGAGGGATTGAACCTTGCTGCAGGATTGAACCTTGCTGCATTAGACGAGCCCCAGTTGAAGAGGTCCGTGTTTAGTGCGGGAATGGCAGTTGCACGGTCGTCACACAATTGGCGAGACGCACATATTTGGGAACGGACCAATGAACTGTAGTGTCATCGGCGAAGGCGTGGATGGGGAGAACGTAGAGGAGAGAAGGTCATTTATAAAAAGAAGAAAACGTGTGGGAGACGGTACTGAACCTTGAGGTACTCCAGCGTTGTTTCTACGTGGTTTAGAGGTGACACAGTCAAGCCGCACTTCAATTGAGCGTTCATACAGGAAACTCCTGATCCAGTTGATGAGAGCTGGGTGCAAACCATACATAGGAAGTTTAGTCAGCAGGCCCACGTGCCAGACCCTATCAAAGACCTCCGATATGTCAAGTGATACCACCTTAGATTCACCGAACGAGTCCATGGCAGAGGACCAGAGGCGCGTCACATGAGTAAGAAGATCATCGGTCGATCGGTGACTCCAAAACCCGTATTAGTGGTAGCTCAGTAGATCACGATCTGCTAAGCTGCGTAGTTGTCTTGCCACAATGGATTCAAGAACTTTCGACAAACTTTCACTATCACTTTCAAAAGTGGTAGAGATGAGACAGTAGTTGTTGAAATCAGAAAGAGACCCGCATTTGGGGACGGCAACAACGTGTGAACATTTCCAAGATGGGAAATATCAGATGAATGAGATAGTTGGAACAGTTTGGATAGGACTGGATGTAGTATTCATTCATGCTAATGTTTAATTCGTTTGAACTGAACGTTTGTTCTTTTACAATAATTTCGTACTTCATTATTATTCATCTCGCTCAAAGTTGGCGTGTGTCTGGCGAGGCACAGTTTGCTCACCTCGATGTATGTTATTCGTTTGTTATGTTTCCTTTTCACTGATGCTTTGCAGTATAGTAATCTGTTAATTTTCTCATTTTTATAGAACACAACCCTTACGTCAAGACACCATTTAGTTTTCACTGTTCCCTGGGTTGAGTATATCAGGTAGCAGCCACAGGGTTTCGATAAGGTTTAGTGCGTAAGCCTCACGAAATTCTACAGTAATCGAGTTGCGAAGACAGAATTAGATAAATTCTTCAATATGTCTCCGCCGCCAGATTTGTCACGACATTCGTCGTTTGGCGATATGCAAATTCCGACGGTTCTTGGAAAATCGATCGTTTCATGTGAACACAATGCGAAGACAGCTACGAAGCTTGAAATTGAAGTTTTACGTCTCTTGCAGTTGGAAAAGAAGTTAGAGATTGAGAAGCTATTGAACGAACGTATGAAATTAAATGGGGGAGCTTCTAGCCAGTTTGATGCATTTGATTCCGTGGGAAGGTTTCAAAGTAACACTCATCTTTTGGAAAGCTTGGTGGAACGGTTGGAGTTACAGCACATGGCGCCATTGAGATTCGACGGAAATCCGCTTCGATATTGGCAGTTCATCCGCAGTTTCGAAGCAACGGTAGAGAGCAAAACAGATTATAATTACAAACGTTTTGGTATGCCTCATTCAGCAGTGTGACGGTGTTGCACGCTCCTCTATAGAGTCATGCGTTATGCTTAATGCCGATGGATACGATGAAGTTCGAACTATACTCCGTGAGCGTTTTGGTCAAAATCAAATGATTGCACGCGCCCACATTGATCGCCTCTTGAAATTGCCACCTATGAAGACGAACGATTCCGCATCACTTAAAGAACTCGTTCATGAGTTGTCTGTTTGCTATATGACGCTGAGACAGATAAGTTACGAGTCGGACTTGAATGCTCATGCCACACTCCGTGCTATCGTGTCAAAATTGCCCTCTCACCTGAAGTTTAAATGGGCCGATATCGCTGCCAAAATTGTTCTGCATGGTAAGGAACCGGATTTCTCTGACCTGCTCGAGTTTGTGAAAGAAAGAGCTCTAGTTTCAAATACCGAATTTGGTCAGTCAGCTTGCATGCGCTCTGTGAACGACAGCCAGAACAAACGTTCATCTAACGCTCGAGTAACGAAAGCACAATCTCACGGTTCCATGTTTGCTGTACAGCGCGATTCGCCTGTTAGTCAACCTGCATCGAGTTTGCGGTGTGTATCATGTAAAGGGTCTCACTTTTTGAACCAGTGTCCGGATTTTGTGCATAAGTCAGTTGAGGATAGGTATCAGTTTGTGAAGTTACATAAACTGTGTTTATTATGCCTCAAACGCAATCATGTCACGAAAACGTGTCGATTACGACGTTTCTGCACGAAAGAGGGATGTGGTGGTTGTCATCATACTTTGCTCCATAGAGACACACCAACTGCGATCTCCATGTTTGATACCACCGGCTCCGACAAGCAAACCACACATGCAGTGGCCTTAGGTATTATAGCGGTTGTTGTAAATTATGATGGTCGCTGTACGCACACGTGTGCCTTCATCGATCCCGGTTCGGATACCACTCTGGTGAGTGAATCGCTTGAAGATGAAGGGAAGACATGCAGCCGTTTCGATCAGTACAGTGACAAACAAGACCAATTTGCGCTGTTTGGAGATCGAATTCAATGTGTCGAATCCATCCTCGGGTCGGTTTGTTCATATTCCGAAAGCACGGTCGGTTAAGAGGCTTCCACCGCTTCAAAGATTGTTACCAAGTAGTTGTCAGCTAGGGAAATGGAAAACATTCAGAAGGAATTCGCTTCCCCAATACTGTGTCAGAAGAGGTTGAGATACTTATCGGAAACGACGTACCGGCAGTACATTGGGTAGAAGAATAGCGACGCGGTAAACCTCATGAACCATACGCAGTGCGGACGTTACTCGGTTGGATGTTTCTGGGACCGGTTGGTTACGAATGTAGAGCTGCTTCAGTGTGTTGTTTCTGAAGAAATCAACCATAATCTGTCTAGATTTTGTGAAAACGAGTTTTCAGATATTGAATACACCGCCAAACCTGCTGTGTCTATTATTGATAAACAGGCACTTTCTATCATGCAGAATTCTGTTGTTCTACACGAAGGCCACTACCAGATTGCTCTTCCTTGGAAGAATGATGTTACCTTCCCAGACAACTGACGAACAGCAGAGTTTAGAATCTGGCAGCTTAGCAGACGGTTGAAAGTTTCACCAGAACTAAAGTTGAAGTATACTCATGCAATGAATGACTATCTGGAGAAGGGTTATGCGGAGAAACTTCCCGCGAACGTTTTTTGGAGCCGACTTATCCTGCACAGGAGAACGTCGACATAAGTAAAGTAAGTGCGTAAGCCTTAAGAAATTCTCTACTGGAGTTAGTTCGAGTGCACAAGTGCGTAGCACAGGCCAGGGAGGTTTGGATACGTTGAGGTTCAACAGGGCGTGACGGACAATCCTAGTGTCACTTGAGGGTACGGGGAAATGAGATGATGGACACAATGGCGGGGAACCAACGGAGGGCTGAGTAGAGTATGATGCAAAAAGTTGAGCAAAGATCTCCACTTTTTCATGAGGAAGAGAGTCGAGGCAACCATTATTATCCAGGATGGACGGAAGTGAAGAACAAAAATTTCGATTGACAGACTTAGCCATGCTCCAAAAGGATCGGCCTCCGTAAGAATTATTCACAAGTTGGTTAACCTTCTTTGCGATTAATCTTTCTTTGGCACGATCGGTTGTAACCGAGCATGAGTTTTGAGCAGTAATATAGGTTTGATAGTTTTAAGGGGTGGGGTTATCACGCCATCGTTTATACATTGTGTTCTTACTTCTGATAGCGCGTAGACAAACGTGATTGAACCATTCTGAGGATGTGCTTTTTACAGGATTAGAAAAGTGAAGAATAAATCGGAGCATACCATCGTTATGAACGTTTGTAACATTAAGAGTAAAAGTTGAAGGGTTTTGGAGGAAAAACTGTTCCAGGGATAACTACCGAAACATGGACGCATACCCTCGCAGTCCGTGGAGGAGCACCGTCAGAAGACACGGCGAAAGCGAGGGATGGTTGAATGAATATGGATAGTTGAGTCAATGTAAGAGTACAGTGGCCAGAGGAACCTAGTACGGCGGAACTGGAGACAGTGTAGGATGAAGGGTGAGGAATCAGTGATTACCGAAGACTACTTGAACTAGAACAAGTCAGTCACTAAAGCAAACGGCTGGAGTGTGGCTTCGTTATGAAACAAACTAATGACGCTTATCATCGTGCACAACTAACTATACTAATCGTCCCTGAAAATGCTTTCAATAAAACTCTTCGGAAGTAGTGATACTTGTTTAGTTCTGACAATCTATCGTACATAGAAGCTGAAGAGGCTTTGCCGTGTGCGAAAAGTGGTGGATCACACCAAACATAAACGACAGTGTGCAACAATTTCGACCAAAACTTTGAAATGCAATTCAACGAGAGGAAGGAATAATGCGAAAGAGTCTCTTACCAATGCTCGAAGTATCGTCGTCCTCCAAAACATCACCGTGTTTATCCACCACTTGCCATTGTTTTGTTAGGCTAGAGAGGAAGCTGGAAAGAAAGATACGGACGAGATAGTGAAAAAGCGAAAAGCAGGGATTTCAAGAGATTCAAATCAAATCAAATCAGACAGCTGTTACATCCTTACGATGCATGCTGCCATGCAACCCATAGACTGTATGAGGGCTGAGATACTGTCAGGTTGCCCAGGCCCAGACAGGAGCACACGAAGTTTAGTGGCCCGGTCGGGGTTCGAACCGGGAACATTCATGTTACGAGTTCAACGCACTTACCACTGAGCCATCGCGGCCTTTCAAGAGATTGCAGACATAATAAAAGCTAGAGATGGAATAGCTCAATTTGAAACATGCTAAGTGATTCTTCGTGGCTAAAACAACAGAATTTGAGGCTGCGACGAGAACATCCAAACAAAAACGACTCAATTTATTCTTTTTTCGAAGTTCAGTGCTCGATCAGTTTCATGATTCGTCAACATTAGGGTCAGTATCAGAAGTCTCCGCACGCAAGAAGTTATTTTGATAAATCACAAGCAATAAATTGGGAGTTTTGGTTGTCCGTAGTTATATAACTTTCCTAACTACACTGATTATTACAAATGGCGGTGCAGTAAGATATGTTCAAGAAATTTCTCACATTCGTTTTGTTGGTGCTGAGGACGAATAAGTTTGGAGAAGTTTTGGCGATCAATCAAAAGGTTACTCAATCGATGAATCAACGAAGCAATCAATTAAATCATCACCCTTGAAACCGAGTACTGAATGTGCGGTGGTTGCTGCTGCTATTTTGTTCACCAAAATGGGAAGCGATGAGCGAACTGTGCAGTTAAGACTAAAACCCAGAACGTGAGTGGTCGCGTTAGGTAGGACGACAAGATGGAGAAGTTACGTTCTGAAGGCACTAGAGCAAAGATGAACGTCTCTGGTCACTTCTGCCTGTGTTTCAAACCGATAATAACTAGGGTCTCCGGTTTCCATTCTGGAAGACTGCAAGTGTCAAGCGACTTAAACTACAGGTGTATAATTTTACACTTCGCTACCAAGTGAGACATCGAAATCCTTATGAAGAGTTGATCCACATTGCTAGAGAAGAAAAGGTTGATAACTGAGGAGGTGGAATTGATTATAGGTTGGTTCGCGGAGCTTGATAATTGCCTTGAAAACGTTTCACCATCAATCGTGGTGACAGCGTCAGTGCGCTGTTGGTCCACATACATACGTTACCACGACAATGTAGTCGGTGAAATGTTATTGTTTCGTCCATCGAAAGCAAATCCACTCTGAAGAAAAGTTGTCGAACGTCTGCATTGCTTATACGTGTTCCCACCATGTTTAGGAAATGCTTCGGAGGTAAATAGGCAGTGAACAGTTCTCGTACATAGTGACCACATTTTTGAGAAGGATAAAGTGCACCACGGTGCTAAAGATTTAACCCTCGAGAGCCAAACTAATATCCGGCCTGAGTCATGGGCGCCGTGAGTTGGCCTTCCCTATGGCGGAATCGAAACCGTTATTTACCAAAACCCAAATTCAGGCACTGCTACCGAGACTTGCCTTTCTCAGTTCGGAAGTAGTTTGAGAAGGATGATACTTAAGTGAACCTTTGGAGGCTAAGAAAACCAAACTTATGTCCAGAAGATTTTTGCATAAGGTCCACGAACGCGTTTTGAACATTGATACGATGGTGAGTTCATTACATTCTTTTTTTGGCCATATACTCTGTATAAGCCACGTCCAACTTTGAGAGCTACCGTGGTTTAGCGGCCAGAGAGTCGGCTCCACAAGGTTCTTCTTTATGTCGACTCTCCTGTGTAGGATAAGTCGGCTTCAATACGGCCCCAAACCACGACCATCTATGTACGACGATCCGCTGCGAGTTTCGCACAGCTGGCAATCCTGGTAACTGAGCCAACACAGAGTGCATCGCCTTTGGAGACGTTGAAGAATGAATAGCATATTTGGTTCAAGACTTGTACGTGGAGTAACATGGGATTTTTTCACGAGCAACTTCCAAGCGCTGCACGGCTTTTTATTTGAGGGTGCACCTCTAGCCTTTACACAACCAAGTGAAAAATGCAAGGCAGCAGTAAAAAAGAGGCGATCCGTCGAACAGAACAGGCATCGTAGCTGTTGAACCATTTGGATTTCATTAACCCAGTCTGCCGGAGCTGTTCTTCGTCATCGCCGTTGATGATTTGGAATCAGGGTTTAGCCAACTCCCCTAGCCAACTTCCTCTGCTGAGGAAGTCCTACTCACTGCCTTCTCGTGGCTGGAGACGTTACCACTAGAGTGAGAGGTCGAAAGCGGATGTCCCGCGCTATAACGGGGCTGACGGTCCATTGATTGACCGTCTAGGGGAGTTGGCTAAACCCTGATTCCAAACCAACAACGGCGACGACGAAGAACAGATCCGTCGGACTGGGTGAATGAGATCCAAGTGGTTCAACAGCTACGAAAGCGGTTCTGTTCGACGGATCGCCCCCTTTCAACTGTTGCCTTGCAGTCTGCACTTGGTTGTGCAAAGGCTAGAGGTGCACCCTCGAATAAAAAACCGTGCAGCGCTGGGACGTTGCGCGTAAAAAATCTCCACATTACTCCATTGAAGTTTCGAATCAGGCCTCCGGAGGTGACGCATTCTGTGTTCGCCTAGCAACCAGAGTGACCAACTGTGCCGAACTGGCAGCGGATCATCGAACATGGATGGTGGCGGTTTGGGACATCATTGGAGCCGACTTATCCTGTCTCACGAGAAAGTCGACAAAAAACTCCCTAGACGGTCAACCAAGGATCGTCGGCCCCCTTATAGCGCGGACCACCAGCTCTCGACCTCTCACTTCAGTGGAAACGTTCCGAGCCCCGAGAAAGCAGTGAGTGGGACTTCCTCAGCAGAGACTTTGTGGGACACCAGGCTCCATAAGGTGAATATTTCTGGTTCGAGTCCCACCCGGCCCACTAGAGTTCGCGTGTTCCTATTTAGGCCTGGGCAAGCTGACAGTATTTTAGCCATCGTGCAGCCTACGGTCGCATAGCAGCAATGCATCGTAAGGATGTGATAGCTGTTTGTCACACTATGTTCCAATTTATCGGTACCATCTTCGAAGAGCATAACGTATAAAAATAAAGGTATAAGAACGCTTTCCTTTTCAGGACCGATAGTTTAGGTCGGTAAAGATGGGTCAATATTACATGCACGTTCAACCGAATGGTGATGGTTTCACTCGAAGACGGTTTATCGAGCCGGCGGGGTGAATCAACTAACATATGGAACGACTGCTTACAGTTGCTGAGGTGAATTTCATTATATTAGTTTTGCCTTTTCAACAACGCTCTGGATCTTTTCAAAGATGTCTGACGATTTTGTGTTTGAGAGTTTTGTGGATGGCATCGCAGCTCTTAGCTGCCTGTATGGGTTTCCAGAGTTCAATGAAGGCGACTAAATGAGTTAATATTCAGAGTGGTAGTATGCAAACAGGCTGTTTCGAGAAATATAACGAAAAACTAAGAATTAGCCGATTCCCTTTGTATAAACAAAATGTGATTGTCTTGAAATTAAAGTAGACAATATACCACATCAAAAGAAGGACGGATTAATTTTTACTTACTTCAGTTGCATTCCCTCGTCATAAAAACCACATACAGCTGCGATACAGAGATACATTCACACATCCATTCATACATATAATGGTGATAACTTCGATTTTACCATAATCGGCGCATGATTAAGATGAATCCCACTAAACGGAGCACTAAACACAGGGAAACTGCATTTACCCAATTCTTAACTCGATGAGATAACAAGGCTGCATAGTACTACATGCTTCCCCACGTCGCGGAAAAAAAGGATGGACCCATTCATAGTGATCGACGAACAATTTGCTGTAGATCACTTGTCATGTAAATTTCGACATTGAAAGTGTATGAACCCACGGATCTATTCACTCCTGGGTGCATTCGGAAACCCGACTTGTTTCACCCAGTTAGACGGTGTATAAACTGTTTGACTGACACACACTATCAGAAAATAGTACTATCCTTGAATCATTTTCTGCCCCGCTTGTAGAGTCGCTTGAAGAAGGGCTCCAGGTAGGACCCCTCAAGCCCACTTCCTACTTCGGTTGCGTATTATCTCACCTTCTAACATGGGGATAGCGAATTATACCATTTGACAAGACTCACAGTATAAGCTTAAAATCATTATTACTCTATCATGCTCTTCCCATATATTGTTTAATCTACCTGTGCCTTCCTGTGGAAAACAATAAGACTTGTGTGTACCGAGCGTCAGTGAATGAAACGAAAAGTTTGCCTCCCATACGTAAATGAAGCGTTAGCACCGATGAAGTTAAGTTTAGTTTGAACAACCGTCGATCTGGCCCAACGGTACTGCGGGCCATCACCTGAGGCAAGTCCAATAAGGGACGCGCGGAAAATTGAATAAACCTTGAGTGAAGCACACAAAGCAAGTAGGATAAAGATAGAAGATAGATGAAGTAAGTAGAAGTAGGCTACTGTTAACAATATCCAACTATAGCACCTAATATGTCTAACGACAAACTGGACGAGTTCAGTGGATCTCATCTTGGTAGTCTTACACGACATACTACTTGTCTCAATGAGCGCTGAATACCAACGAATTATATCTGGGGTAATGCACAACACTTGTCCTTGCCACCATAGTCGTTGAAAGTTGAGCAACTGAACCTGTACCTTATCACGGTTACCCAGTCAATTTATTAATCAACCGATCAAGCAATCAAGCAGATGGACCAGGAAACCATGTACCTCATGAATGGTGTTTTCTGCTGTGGCAGTTCCGTTCATCGACATGAAATGCAGTGGGTGGGCTTTGGATTGAATATTAGACCGAAGTTAGTCTTCAATAGAAAGCCAGCTGCTTTTTAAGTCGATGAATAAAAGTGCGAAATGTTCGGTTATGCATGTGGCAGTCGACGTTTGCGCCAATCACTCTCGTTGCTTATTTATAGGCAACTTCAACAGTTAGGTAGGTCTATGTGATTGTTTCTCACGGTAACACAGCCTTCAACACATTGAACAGATACCAGTTATATCAGATGCAACATAGGAACCGGTTCAGTTCTTAAAACCATTAAACTGGCACATGGGCCCATGAGCAAGTCAATCAGGATTCAAATACAATCCACAGACGCAAAGTGTACAATAACTACCTAGAACAAAGGGAATGAATGTAGGAGCGCCACTGATAGTGACACCTAGCCATGTCGCTTAACATCTATCAAAACGAAGTGGGTGGGTCTCGTGGGCCCTATAATGGTAGTCGGACACGACCTACACGATGCAGTCTAGCGTTTCATACATTTCTACCATGTAATGGCCTCGCTTAACCCGACACGATGACTCAGTGTAAAAGCGTTAAACTCGAGGACAATATGCGTCGATCTACTCCTAAAGTGAAACTTTTTCAATGGCCAACTGAGAATCCACCTCCTCGGGACCTCGAAGAACATTGATAACAAATCAAGACACCTGAAGTAGCCAAAACCTCCAGCCTCGATTGCATTACTGAATGCGGGTATTCAATACACCAGATTCTTTGCATGATATTATTTGCAACACACTCAGATGTCAGCTGACCAAGAGCCTGCGAAAGGACCGTGAGCAATGACGAGTTGCAAAAGCTGAGATAGGAAAGGCTGAAGCAATGAGTTTCCTCTGAACAAGAGCAGTCGTCCAAAAAAATCCGACAGTCAATTATCTCATCGAAGAATACGACGGTACCCTGATTCATTTTCAGGGTTACCACCTTGAACGTTGGGTAGAACATTTCAAGAGCCAGTTCAGCTGTTCGGAAGTTTCATCAACGCTACCAAGCACTGCTACACACAGAGTTGCAAGTAGACACTAGCCCTTCATCTGAACAGTAGAGTATGCGGGAGATTGATCTTCTGAAGTGAAGGATCCTTCGCTCCGTTTGGTAGCATTAACAAGAACCAAGGATTGGTACGAATCGATAATAATATCAATATTAAAAAAGAGACAGATCCTCTCATCAAAGTAACCAATATCGGTTCCAAGCTACACGCGGGGATTATTCTATGCCGCTTGTTCAGCGAGCGAGAAACGAACGAGTGCATGAAAACTACGCAGATTTCCCCAACAGGAACAGTTCTATGATCGGATGAGTATTTAGGCCGTGAGACTAGATAGGAATCTGGGTATTCATTCATACAAACAACTATGAAGGCGTTGACATGAAAATGTGGAAAAGAACGTTTAAAACAGTGTTCTCTTAAGAGAAGAACAAAGTTTGGTGTAGTTATTTAACAGCTCCTTGGTTAATGAGAGTTTAACACAAGATACAGTATAGTCGATCCTCGCAAACATCGATAAAATGGAAATACTAAAGGAACTAACTTGGAGAACATAACAAAAACAGCGAACTGATGCCGGTCGGATCAGCTGAGCTATCCGAACGCTGATTGGCTGGCTGAGAGGAGAATGACATTGAATTCATTTTAGTGTACTAAAACACACTCGATAGCGTGAACTGAAAACAAAGTTCAATTAGTAAGGAAATTTTATTCTGTTGAATGTCGATTGAATGAGCGAAAGATTTCACATTATCACATTTCTGAAGAAATATCGCGAGTTTTTTATGAAGTTGGTGCCACCCATGAAACCATAAAACACTTTCGAACCCAATCACTTTATCGAATTCATTTGGGATGAACCATACTTAGATTTTATTGCTAGACGCAAAATTGGGCTTGCTATAACTTTGTTCAATGGGTCAGCAGAGAAAGCGTGAGTTTTAGGAATTCCATAGTTCTGTCTTGGCTACCTGGACTAAGTGCAGAACACTGAAATAAAAATAACTTAAACACTCATTTGAAATGAGTTGATGGTTAGAATTTATCTCCACAAGGTGGAAAACAGTAAACACGGCTGGTTCTATAAAGAACATTTGTTTTCCAATATAATAACTAAAACTTTTTTTGACGAACTTATTTCTTGGAACGTTCAAAATGTTTGTTACCTGTAGCTACTCTCATTGATACCTTGTTGAACATTGTAAGCGTGTTTTCAATGGTCATTGCATCAAACGCGCTTTACAGCATCAGCATTGATAGAAGAAAATGAGGCTCGACAATATGATGTTTCCATCCTTTTTCTTTGACAGTTAATTTGGGATTTTTCCCTTCTATTCTTCATACACCGAGCTTCCATTTATTGAAATTCGGATAATCTTCCGTTTTT
>JBBHEA010000187.1:0-30614 GCA_038088235.1 Zacco platypus | reverse complement strand
TCTATCAAAATCGGAAGAACTACCGCGCTCACACTTCTCCCAAATTGTGTTGGATCAATAAGCTATTTTCTATTTAACACTTCGTGGAACTGTTGTTCATTTGTCATTCATTGTGTTGGATCAATAAGCTATTTTCTATTTAACACTTCGTGGAACTGTTGTTCATTTGTCATTCATTTGTCATTCTTCGTCAGCGATTTCTCATCTCTAAATTTCTGTGAAGCCAATTTTTTTGCAAAACTGACCTACCATTTGATTTACTATGTCATACAGCTGTCTTTGCCTACCGTTTTCTTCTGCGCTGTGCGCTCTATGAGATTCCTTTTGCACCAAAGTTCATTCGACTTCTTAAACATTATTCTTCATTTTTTTATCCTTTTGTTTGTAAGATTCTCTCAGCTAGGTGATGGTTCTTTTAGATTCTAAGCTTTTGATTTGTCGATTTATATATTTCCTATAAAATATTGACTGCCATGCTACATTACAAATTCACAGAATAATATTTTTTTTACTGTAACAAGACATAAAAAGTCAATTTCATTACTGGTAACCCAAAATGAGTGAGGTAGTTCAAAAGATTGCACGTATAATAGCAATATGTACATGAATAAAAATAATATTTCGTGTATACCGCTATATTCATGTAACTGTTTGAATTAACAAGACCTTTTACCTGGTTCAAAACATCTGCTTTATATGTGCGCTATATTTTCTGGAATAGTTCGTGTTTGTGTCAAGTCATAAGTTTATTTCTTTGAACAACCGTCCTACGGTGAGATGAAAACTGAAATTTCAATAAGATCGTACAAAAAAGAAAATAATGATAGTTTTCATAATCGAAGGTTTCAGACATGCTCTTTGACAAAATAATAGTACTTACATATTTCCGATGAAGAAAGCAGGTAAAATGTATCCTGTAAAGTGTAGCAAAAAAGGGGAATTAACTATTGTCTCAACCACCATTGCAATGGATAAAGCGTAGATTGAAAAGGTGAGCACTATACTTTTTAGAGTGCACCTGAGAATCGTGAATATTGACAGGTATAAAACCGTTCAGGAGACACTGATAAATACATCAGAGATCAAAAGTGGTTACTGTTCATACTTGTGAAGAGAGTGCGTGTAATATTAGGATCGCAATCATAAAACACAATAGATGACCTCATCGAATTTTCATAATTGCTTTATGCGAGGTAAATGTATGTTAAGTATCGCTTCAGAAGCATTTCCAAAAAATGACATACTTGATTGTTCAAGTGAATCAAATTTGGAATTGTCTTGGATGAATAAAGTAAAATGACTTGAGAGATATGCATTTGTTGAGTGAGGTTTATCATACCGGAATGAAGGTTTAAAATGAACGCGTCAATGAAATTCATCTACAAAAGACGTAGATTAAATGAATTTTGCAAGTCTTTCATGCAACATTTTGGTAGAGCGACTGCAAAGAAAACTGTTCACGAATTAGTTTCTTCCGAATGATATTCTCGCATAATGTTGGAAAATAATTTTGAGATATGAAGTAATTTCAACGTTAGCGCAGTTACTGCACGTCTGCAGATCAATAGTATCTTCTGACTCGTATGTGCCCATATCAGATGCATTGTGTCGAGCAGTGAGTCAGGATCACCCAAGACAAAATAAATTATCTTGCAATTTTCCGCTTTTGGTGGTCTTTGTTTGTATTGGGCCTAAGAAATCTTTTTCTATATAACAGGTGTGCAGCGTTGTGGTTAGAATCGGCTGTTGGTTCTGCATGATTCACAGCCATAAACGACCCACATTGATGTGCAAATTCCTGTGAATAGATCGATTTAGATAGCAAATTTCAACAACAAGGAAAGTCGAATACGGATGGTCCTCTATAAATTGGCTTTCCACAAAGCAATGTTTGAAGACAAAAAAAATTTTAAATGGTGGTTTTGCCAGCAAACCAAACAAAATCAAGAACTTTTTGTCGACATCTTTTGATTATATTTTTGATTGGTAAGAACGCCAACGCCACTTGATGAAATTCATTTTCTTTGTCGTCAAAAAGATGTACCTTGATAACTAGATATATGTATGTAATGCAACAGTTGTATATGCCATTCTCCAAATAGGTTTTACAGTAAACAGATTTTTACAGATTACATCACTTATCATTTTGGAATTGGATAAAATTTATATATTATTTTACATCTAGGTTGAGCTTTACATCTTGGTTAAATAATGTCCATACGTTTGTTTCTACAGCTGCATAATGGAATACTTTTGTTCCTTTCACATTGGATATTTGAACATCGTCTTAGCAAAACCTAATTATTCAGTGTGATCTGTTTTATTTTGATCTGTTTTATTTGTGTTGTATTTGTGATATTTCTCCTGTTTAATCTATGTATTTGTTACAGACGGAATTGCCATTCGAACTGCAGCTTTGTGCCGATGAGTCAGCATATCAATAGAGATCTGCTTAGCATATATATATTTTAATCATATCATTTATTGTGAACAGCATCGTTCACACAATAAAAAGACGTTCAATATTGGATATAGAAGAGAAGGAATCCAGAGTTAAAAAACAATCAAAGACAAGCAAGCAGTTTTTCGAACACAAGAAAGTCATCTTTGAGAAATTGGTCTTGAAAGCTAAACAATGAGGAGGAGTTCGAATTGGTCACACACGTGGAAGCAACATTTCGCAAACCCTATCATTCACTAAATAACAACTTATCCATCCGATTCTTTCTTAACAATGGAATGAGACTGCTAAACCAAGGGACACCTAATGCACCAGCTGCCAGCTTAGCGTTGAAGTAGTTGATCGGTGTGTTCTTTGGTAATCGCAGCAAAATACAGATGAAATGTCTGAGATACACGTCAAGGCGTTCCGGTGTATTTCCGTGAACTTGACCAAGTAAAAGAGAGTTCGTCAACCTATGAAACAGATTATTCCGCACTACATCCATATGCTGATACGGCTTCAATGGAGCATGCTTCACCTCATCGAGCATTTGGAGGGGCTGGTGCGATGATTGATAACTCCTTAACCTATCCAAAAAAATGGGACACCAGGGTAGTTGAAAGACTCTGTTGGGTTAAGAGGACATATAACATTGACAGCCAACTGAAATGGGTTCGTAGACAATGCTGTTGTGTGATGCTTTCTATCGCCAAGTATAATAAGAGCTTTTGACTTTTGGGCATTGATCAACACACCAGCCTTTTCGAGCGCGTTGACAGCAGCTTCGAGTTGTTCCACTAGTCGGGACTGATTTTCTGCGATCAAGACCAAGCCATCGGCAAAAGCGAAACCATCGAATAAAGTGTTGTGGAACTGGTAGCCTAATTCGGGCATCTAAAATCTCATCACTTCATCCATCAACATTATGAACAGTAACAAGGAGAGTGGATCTCCTTGCTTTACCTTTCTGCAGCAGTGAACCTCTGAGTTGGGGAATACTGCAACTGCAATCTCATAGGATTGGGCGATGTATCGAATTAGTGGTGGTGGAGCTCCAAACGATGCAGCGGATCTAATGATCTTATCGTGTGAAACGGAGTCGAAAGCCTTCGAGATGTCTATGGACGCCGCACTCAGGCTGGAATACGTCGCAGATAAGTTACAGAGCAGGACGCGTAGCAACGAAGTAGCTTCCACGCATCCATCACGGTGTAAAAATGCGAACTGCAATGAAATAAGCCGCAGTTTACCATTCCAGCGGTTTGCTAGCATGATGATTCTTAAAAGACTTTAGCCATCTTTCTTACCGTAATCAATTGGTTCAACAATTTCAATGAAAATAAATAACTCAGCGCTTCCTATCTATGATTAACACATATCAGATGAGTTATCAGTGATGCTTATCAGATCGATAAATTTAGTAACCTCGATTGATTTGTTAGTTCCAGTTCGTAATTCATTATATCGAAGTGACTATATGATAATACATTTTAAAGGTTTCTCTGGTGTATATTTTGTTTAAATCGAATATTTTAGGCCTGGAAACAAAACTTCTAATTGACGTGTAGGAACAGGTTCAATGTACAGAATTTCATTTCATCACTGTAGAATTTTAATACTTTGATGACACTACTTTGAATGACAGTAATTGCTCAAAGTATCATTGAATCACAATCAATCCCCATGCAACGTAACAGACTAATTAAAATTTTGTTTTGGTTGACTTTAGATAAGATACTTAGGCACTTATTTGGTCATCTCGAAATATTCGAAAATATAAAGACGTATTTGCATTATCCATATTTGACAAAGTACACAATATTTTACCAACACAATTGTATGAAACATATTATAAAATAGTGTAGAACACTAGGAGTCACATTGAAGATACTTTGAGAGTAAATCAAAATTTACTTTGTTTGATGTAAAAACGTTATTGTAAATTGGCGTTTCACTAAGTAATACAATAAAAACCATATATAATGCATGAGAAACAAACATATATATGTTTAATTCTCACTCAAACTTAGTAAAATAATTCCATTTCGTACCAGTGATTTATGTGTCGTGTGATAAAACAGAAAATGTAAAATTCGTCGATCAATAACAAAGCATTCGAAAAACAGCCTACAATTTCTATACACATCATCAACATTTTGCTGGATTAAATTTTATCCTCTCTTCATAGTTATCGATATGTACAAATGTGTGACGTCGTTTATGAGAACCAAGCTGACATTCCTTTCCGTTAATAACAATAACAGCAAATTCGTTGTAGCAAATTTGCTCCCGATCTGTATAGTTGGGGATCAATTTGGGAAACCACAATATAGGTTTTATGATTGACTGACTATTTTTCTGACAGCAAACTAATAGTATAACATACAGTTCATGACGAATCGTTTTACGCAACATATGCGCTTTTATCCAAGATACTTTATTTGATATTAATATTTAGTGTGCATTTAAAAGAAGCTTCAACCTTGAAACAAATGACAAGATAACTCAAGAATGCCCAAAAGGGAAGCTACATAACTTCATCGCATTCCATCTTGATATGTTTTGCATACTGCTTCCGAATTCCCCAAAAAATGTTTTCAACATGAAAGCCAACATATATTCAAAAATCCAATCACCAAAACGTTGAGCATTTATCGTCGAGGAATTGTCGTTGTTTTCATTCATATAAAAATATAATCACAAATGTTGTGTCAAGTCACGGTAGCTTAATTATGTGAGTACATTTTTGAAAGCTGGACATGCTGACATCTTTGATAATTTTCAACCAAGTGCTGTTTCGCAGGATAACACCGTAAAGCAAGCCATTTTAAACACATCATTTGGTATATTGTTGCTAGTATTTGTACGACAAAATGGGTTCTCTGAAAAACTTGATACACTTTCACAAATTTAGAGTTCCACGACCTTAATGTGGATAACCGTTACCGGAGGAAATGAAGTGTGCATATTCATGTATTATATTGTTACACAATTAGGTTACTACATCGTGATAAAAATGGCATCGTTCTGTCAGTTTAAATGTTGAGTTTCTTCGTTTATATAATTGACTGTGATCAGAAGCGTGACGAAATTACAACAAATCGCGATACTTCAGTTTGTAAATCTTATTCAAATAGCTGCACGCATCTAGCTTATTCTAAGCCATTACATTCAATAATCAATCACACGTTACAAAGGTTTTTGAAAGTAAAATGCAATTACAGAACCAACGACATAAGATTCTAGACATTATTGATAGAAGATCGTTTACCATCAAAGGTGTGTTAGAGGGAGTAACATTAATCCATTCCACTTAACAACTATAACTTCAACAATTATGTGGTAGTAAGCGGTTTACCCATGTTTCCTAAGAAGAACAACACCGCTTCAACCAACGATGAAGATATATGTACCTTTTGTCCACTGTTTGACTGTCCTAAATTTACCAAATGACATTCACTATCAATTTTGTTTATACAGCAAAATTACTATGTCGCTTGTTTGACACGCAAAACGTGATTATTTTTATAATGAAAATAAGTCTGGACATTATATACGGTGTCATACTTTTTGAGACTAATACACGACGATAATGTTGAAATGTGTTGCCTCCTTAAGTACATGGTAAAAAAAGGATTTACAGCAACGGTTTTTGCGGGTAACTGACACTGTTTTTCACGTAAATTTCGAATGATAATATTTTAACCATATATGCCTAAACTTTCCTGATAAACATATGTCGAATCTATTTGTTGGGTTTGCTTGATAAGACGAAAGCACTTGTAATAAAAGGCAACTAATTGTTTGTCATTTGATCACAAGTACATACTGCAATATCTAGGGACCAAGTAAAAGAGAGTGCGTCAACCTACGAAACAGATTATTCCGCATTACATCCATATGCTGATACGGCTTCAATGGAGCATGCTTCACCTCATCGAGCATTTGATGGGGCTGGTGCGATGATTGATAACCCCTTTACCTTTCCAGGAAAATGGGACACCAAGGTAGTTGAAAGAATATGTTGGGTTAAGTAAAACCTATAACATTGACAGCCAACTGAATTGGGTTCGTAGACAAGGCTGTTGTGTGATGCTTCCTATCGCCAAGTATGATAAGAGCTTTTGACTTTTGGGCATTGATCAACACACCAGCCCTTCGAGCGCGTTGACAGCAGCTTCGAGTTTTTCCTCGAGTCAGGACTGATTTTCTGCGATCAAGACCAAGTCATCGGCAAAAGCGAAACCATCGACTAAAGTGTTGTGGAACTGGTAGCCGAATTCGGGCAGCGACAATCTCATCACTTCATCCATCAGCATTATGAACAGTAACAAGGAGAGTGGATCTCCTTGCTTTATCTTTCTGGAGCAGTGAACCTCTGAGTTGGGGAATACTGCAACTGCAATGTCATAGGATTGGGCGATGTATCGAATTAGTGGTGGTGGAGCTCCAAACGATGCAGCGGATCTAATGATCTTATCGTGTGAAACGGAGTCGAAAGCCTTCGAGATGTCTATGAACGCCGCACTCAGGCTAGAATACGTCCCAGATAAGTTACAGAACAGGACGCGTAGCAACGAAATAGCTTCTACGCATCCATCACGGTGTAAAAATGCGAACTGCAATGAAGTAAGCCGCAGTTTCCCATTCCAGCGGTTTGCTATCTCGATTTTTCCTAAAAGACTTTAAACATCCCTCTTACCGTAATCAATTGGTTCAACAATTTCAATGAAAATAAATAACTCAGCGCTTCCTATCTATGATTAACACATATCAGATGAGTTATCAGTGATGCTTATCAGATCGATAATATTAGTAACCTCGATTGATTTGTTATTTCCAGTTCGTAATTCATTATATCGATGTGACTATATGATAATGCATTTTAAAGGCTTCCGTGGTGTATATTTGGCTTAAATCGAATATTTTAGGACTGAAAACAAAATTGCTAATTGATCTGTAGGAACAGTTTCAATGTACAGAATTTCATTTCATCACTGTCGAGTTTTATTACTTTGATGACACTACTTTGAATAACAGTAGTTGCTAAAAGTATCATTGAATCACAATTAATCCCCAAGCAACGTAACAGACTAATTAAAGTTTTGTTTTGGTTGACTTTAAATAAGATACTTAGGCACTTATTTGGTCATCTCGAAATATTCAAAAAATATGAAGACGTATTTGCGTTATCCATATATTGACAAAGTGCACAATATTTTTCCAACACAATTGTGGGAATCATATTATAAAATAGTGTAGAACATTAGTAGTCACATTGAAGAAACTTTGAGAGTAAATCAAAATTTACTTTGTTTGATGTAAAAACGTTATTGTAAATTGGCGTTTAACTAAGTAATCCAATAAAATCCATATATAATCCATCAGAAACAAACATATATATGTTTAATTCTCACTCAAACTTAGTAAAATATTTCCATTTTGTACGAGTGATTTATGTGTCGTGTGATAAAACAGAAAATGTAAAATTCGTCGATCAATAACATAGCCTTCGAATAACAGCCTACAATTTCTATACACATCATCAATATTTTGCTGGATTAAATTTTATCCTCTCTTTATAGTTATCGAAATGTACAAATGTGTGACGTCGTTTATGAGAATCAAGCTGACATTCCTTTTTGTTACCAACAATGACAGCAAATGCGTTGTAGCAAATTTGCTCCTGATCTGTATAGTTGGGGATCAATTTGGGAAACCACAATATAGGTTTTACGAATGACTGACTAAGTTTCTGACAGCAAATTAATAGTATAACATACAGTTCATGACGAATCGTTTTACGCAACATATGCGCTTTTATCCAAGGTACTTTATTTGATATTACTATTCAGTGTGTATTTAAAAGAAGCTTCAACCTTGAAACAAATGACAAGATTACTCAAAATTGTCCAAAAGGGAAGCTACATAACTTCATCGCATTCCATCTTGATATGCTTTGCATACTGCTTCCAAATTCCTAAGAAAATGGTTTTAACATGAATGCCAACATATATTCAAAAATCCAATCATCAAAACGTTGAGCATTTGTCGTCGAGGAATTGTCGTTGTTTTCATTCATATAAAAATATAATCACAAATGTTGTGTCAAGTCACGGTAGCTTAATTGTGTGAGTACATTTTTTGGAGCTGGACATGCTGACATCTTTGATAATTTTCAACCAAGTGCTGTTTCGCAGGATAACACCGTAAAGCGAGGTATTTTACACACATCATTTGGTATATTGTTGATAGTATTTGTACGACAAAATGGGTTCTCTGAAAAACTTGATACACTGTCACAAATTTAGAGTTCCACGACCTTAATGTGGATAACCGTTACCGGAGGAAATGACGTGCACATATTCATGTATTATATTGTTACACAATTAGGTTACTACATCGTGATAAAAATGGCATCGTTCTGTCAGTTTAAATGTTGAGTTTCTTCGTTTATATAATTGACTGTGATCAGAAGCGTGACGAAATTACAACAAATCGCGATACTTCAGTTTCTAAATCTTATTCAAATAGCTGCACGCATCTAGCTTATTCTAAGCCATTACATTCAATAATCAATCACACGTTACAAAGGTTTTTGAAAGTAAAATGCAATTACAGAACCAACGACATAAGATTCTAGACATTATTGATAGAAGATCGTTTACCATCAAAGGTGTGTTAGAGGGAGTAACATTAATCCATTCCACTTAACAACTATAACTCCAATAATTATGTGGTAGTAAGCGGTTTACCCATGTTTCCTAAGGAGAACAACACCGCTTCGACCAACGATGAAGATATATGTACCTTTTGTCCACTGTTTGACTGTCCTAAATTTACCAAATGACATTCACTATCAATTTTGTTTATACAGCAAAATTACTATGTCGCTTGTTTGACACGCAAAACGTCATTATTTTTATAATGAAAATAAGTCTGGACATTATATACGGTGTCATACATTTTGAGACTAATACACGACGATAATGTTGAAATGTGTTGCCTCCTTAAGTAAGTAAAAAAGGAATTTACAGCAACGGTTTTTGCGGGTAACTGACACTGTTTTTCACGTAAATTTCGAATGATAATATTTTAACCATATATGCCTAAACTTTCCTGATAAAACATATGTCGAATCTATTTGTTGGGTTTGCTTGATAAGACGAAAGCACTTGTAATAAAAGGCAACTAATTGTTTGCTATTTGATCACAAGTACATACTGAAGTATCTAGGGACCAGAATTTCAGCTTGCATAATAGCCTAAACTGATGCAGTATTGATGTTATGGCGCAAATTTTACTTCTAACAACATTTCAAGTGTTTTCAAAATGTACATCAAACACGGCCACGTAATACTCCATTCATTCTGAAAACGTTCATGGTATACCTTTGTATTCAATAAAAACAGAAAATCTATAAAGTATCTTGATTAAGGTAAATTACCTTGTAGGATCTTTTGACGCGTTTATTCTTACAAGAAAATAGAGCAAGAACCAGTACCTCATTATAGCGGAAAAAAGAACAGTAACCAAACTTTTATGTCATAACGACAAAACGCATTCGTGATTGACGTCTCTGAGCAATCACTACGGACTGGCTTGTTATGTGGGAGGAGTAAATGGCAATGATGAATTGTATTGACAAACCTTTACTACTTTCAGCAAGGACAACTTTCTCAACACATTGGACACAATTTCTGGATAAATGTAGAATACATTTTATCATTTGTTTGCGATAAACAATTATTAGATAAACACAAAATAATAATATTCATGAGGCATCTTTGATTTTCGGCATGATCTCGTTGGTGATAAGAGTCTATGTTTGAATTTTCTTTATACTAACCCACTTCTTGTGTTCAAAAAAGATTTTTTGTCAATATTTATAAACCTGAACGGGGAACCTCTAACAATAGAATGTGTGTGTACCTAGATAATTCATGTCCAAAAGAACATTTCATTATTTAAACATTACGTAGATTACTCAAACATGGCTATCAAGCCTCTTGTTATTCAACTTTATTTGGCTGTTTTCATTTTGATAAATGGTAATTTACCGCTTCCATCACCTCAATAAAATGAGAATCTTCTACCTGACCATATGTCACAATACTGCCAGATTCATACGCGTCAAACAATGGAGCTACATTTTACCTGTGCATTTAAAGTAATCGCTTTGTCTAATTTCAAATAATGCCTGTTGGTATAGGGTAATCAGTGAATTATAAGGCAGTCGGTTGTTTATTACATACGGTTATGTTTGTCACTGAGTATAAACAGCTGTGCCACATGAAACACATTATAAAACAACTTGTTTTGAAATTCAATACAGAAGACAACATTAATAACAAATGTAGAATGTGGTGTTTACTTCAACGTTGATGTGGCAATACTTCAATGTCAGTGTTCCTTAGGTTCAACCAATTTTATTCTCCGTTTAATCTACAGGTGATATTAGGTAGAACAAGCATTATTTGGACAAGACAAAGTCGTTTTATATCATTACAACTGAAGGTGGAACAAAATTTGTTAAGCCGTATTATCCTGCAATTAAACCGTGTATGTTAGATTTAACCGACAAATTTGACACAAAATGATGACTAATAAATACTAGTTATACATAAACGAGTAGTTTAATAAACATCACGACTATTATAACAGTGATTATATTAAATTTTACAAACGAATCAACTTCATGCAATGTAAATGCATCACACTAAAAATTCTATAAAATTAAGGAGTTATAGTGAAAAAGCCGCTGATAAATTTTGTTAACACCACATGTATTGGCGTTGATTAAGAATGCGACGTTTCGAAATTCCATCATGTGACTTGAGAACTGTATTAGAAGAGGTTGCACATCTTACATATCTGAATTTGTAATTAGTAGTCGTGTGATAATATTGTGCAAACAATATTATTTTGAAAATGTACTATTCAATGAACACATCCTCTCTGATGACTATGCTACACGCGCAAACCTATTATCTGACACCTGTCAAGTTTGATGTAAAAATGACAACCAATAAAGAGGTTTTCTAACACCAAACCATCCGCATTGCTGTATGTTACATAAGCCCCTCATATTAATTAGGAAATTTTATTTGTATTCGGATTCATACTTAGAGATTTGTGTTTGGTAATCAAAACCTAACAAGGATCCATGCAAAACAAATCACTAATTGTCTCTGCTTAGGAAATTTTTAGAAACAAGACCGATTCAGTTCCCAATCATTCGTTTCATATAGAGCGATATATCTGTTAATAATAATCCAATCTTGATAGAAAGCGTGTGCAAGTGTTTAGAAGAAAAAAATTATAAAATCGACTAAACTTAAATTGAGGTTGACGTCATGAAGCTTTCTGAAACTAAAATGCAGGTAGTTGGGAACAATAAATCACAGAACGCTTTTGTAACAGTGAATATACATCAACAACAATGTACACTCCATAATTTGTGGGACGAAGCTGACCATTGATATTTACTTCACGGTGCATATTGTAAAATCGTGTCAACTCAGTGATGTTGTATGATTGTTTACAACAAAACATAATGATCAGTCAACTGCGTATTGCTAATAAAAAAACAATCACAAACATGACGCAAAATTTCGTTACAATATTGCAGGGAATTGCTTCAATTTTTCACGTTGTGGATTATGATACCCTTTAATTTGAGATGAACTTATTTATTTTTTTAAGAAAACCTCAGAAAATGTGATGATACAGCCGATTGTTGAACGACAGTTATACCGCAGTTATTTAATTGAAGAGTAATCCCGCGGCTGATGTTACATTTGTTCTTGTTCCTGCAGGTTTGTTCGTTTAATTTGTTAAACATGAGGTTAACTTCTACCATCAGATGTCGTTGTCGTAGGTTGTGCCTGCAAAATGGACAATGAAATGCACGTCACACGAGATTTTAAATCAATATTTAAAACCGTTAAGTCCATTTTGCAGACATCTATGTAACGTAATTTTGGGGAGACCGCGTTTCAACTCTCAGTATACCATTCAATTTACCGCAAGATTCTAGGAATCCAACCATAGTCCGTGCGGCGGAAATGGATATGCCAGCACAACTTGTGGTACAAGAGAAAGTCTTTCATGCAATAGAAGTCAGTAAGAGTCAACACTACTTCTTTTGACATTTTATCCCTCTATTGGATCCCCAACATACGCCAGACACATCGCAAGTGGAATATATTCAGCATTTTTTACGCTCAAAATTCGTCGGGCTATGACTCACTTGCGTAAAACAAAGTACCAAGTACAAATGCAATAAAATCTTCTATAATGTTCATTTTAGTCCGCAAGGGTTAACTTACACTAGTGTTATCAAGCGAGCAAAAGTTGAGTATGATTTCTTAATTCACATATTGATGTCAACACAAAGAGTGTGGTCATCATTGACAATCGAAGTAGAGTATGTAAATTGTTGTGTCACATATAGTTGGTAACAATCGATGAGCACGCTTGGATTAGCACAGGTAACATTGCCAAACACAATGTTTCAGACTGACGGTCAGTCCAAAGTTTTATTAGACAGTGGAGTTCCAGCTAAGTATAAGTGACGGTTGTTGCTTTGTTGCCAATTAGTAGTTTACTAATCAGGATCCTTTCCAATTTTGTGCCGGCCTTGATTTAGGAAATCGGAAGAACCACTATCACTTTTTGATAAGATGCATAACCCATCGTTTGCATCGTTGACCGAGTGTTTCATTTCTGGAACCCGAACATCCCACAGTGTGGTACCAAGTACAAAACCTTGCTTGACAACTCTGCAAATGACGAATGCTTCTGACAAACTACCATCGAATTGTAATGCGCCTTTCATATTGTGATGGATATTGTGACGGCAATAATGTTAGCAGAAGAGGAGACTTGTGTCGTTTTACCAGGGCCGAGAGGATGCTGTCCTTTCAAGGTACTTAGTTAGACGCCTAGATGTCAATAGTTTTACGGAGCTTGCTCAAAGTTGTCATAGCGTCAGTATCATTCGTGATCAGAAGGCATTCGATGACATTCAGTACTGTACCAACAAAAGTTGTGTCGGATGTGTGCAGGCAAGAGTAGTGTTTCAACAGTTTCTCTATCTGCTGAGCTTTGTCCGCGATTATTATCATACACGTAAAATATTTGATAGTTACTGTGTTCCTATGACAAGGCTCAAGTGTCCTATTGATGCCTTGGTCTATTTTTTGAAGTCTCACGTCAAAGTCGTACAAGATATTTATTGCTGATCTCGCTTCATTATGTGTTTGCTCGCCATTAGATTGTCTGTTGGACTGCATCTTCTGCAGCCCTTAAGTCAATGACGTTGTTTTCATTAGTACATCTTTTGTATTAAGCTGAAAGAGCGCACCAGTAATACCGGCATATACCAAGGCTCATTTTACTCCAAGTTAATCCTGTGTTTACTACTTTTTCTCTTTTAAGATTGAGAGAGCCGTATCTTACATAGCATTTTGATGTTATTTCCACCTTCCACTTGTCGGAAATTCCGAATTTAAACCCACATGTTTAAATAAATAAAAGCTTTTATATAGCATTGCAATAGGTTTAACCATGACAACATTCCTCCCTCAATGCAAAGATTTACCCGTGCCTTGCCGTAATAAATTGTTACGGTTCATGTCGTGTTCTTCAGCAAACCATGTATTTGTCAGTGACACGGTCTGTGCTACGCGACTTTTGCTTGTGAATAACGATTTTGAGGGACACCCTTGGTGACCTGAATGAGATCCAACTGCAGCCATATTTTGAAACATATTTATGCAGGATACACTGTGTTGTGTCTTTGCATTTGTTCATCATCCTGTCCGATTCAGCCAACTTGGTTCCTTTCACTGCTGCAATGTCAACATTGAAGACTTGAGTTAAACATTTTTCCAATTGTCGTTCTAGGATAGAGTTATTTGTGTTGATTTTTGGGGGTTCAGTCAACATGTTCCAAGAGTTCTAGGTTCTCAGTGATAAAGTTGGTCTCTTTGTTGGTGTTTCATTGTTTTCTGATGCGGTGATCACAATTTGACTTCATGATTTCTCCTGATCATCATGGACCCAATAAGAAAGGACATCTTATTCATATATACTCTCAATTATAAACCTTGTGTGTTCTGTTATCACGGCACACAACGTATATAGACAAAGAGCTTTTCTCCTAAGGACATCAATTACCGTGCATAAATTTGGTTGAATCATACATATTTCACTTGAATTACACATTCGTTGTTTAAACAGTGTGTCAGAAAGAATGTTTGGAAAACAATTTGCCGTACAAATACAATGTGAACTTCTGATGAAATAAATTATGTATACCACTCACGGGTATACTGCAGTTCCAAAGTTTGCAGACGGTTGTTAACCCTCGATGCCCATGTAGTGATGAAATGTACCACCTCCCATATGTTAAATGGAAAACCAAGTCAATATATCCGAATCGGGTTTGATGGGATAGCAGAATCCTTAGTCAATACATCAAGAAGCACCACGTGTTTGTCAAATGTTTTGTCGTTAACCGGTTTCGGAATAATATCAGGAAACTATGCAACTAACTACGATTTGGATATTTCATAAAAGGAAATATGCCCACAAAAAATATTAAAGTCAAGTTGATCGTTTGCAAATAAGGTGGATACGGTAAGGTATATTTTTGTTGTAGAATGATTAAAACCCTTGTGCAGTATTCACTCAATTTTAGTGGGAAGGATATTCCATGATTGCCAATCTTAATCTCGACTCCGATCATATACTGAGAAAATTAGTTAGTGAATTTTATATAATTCAAATCTTACATAACCAAACAATCAAATGGCGAGTGCAATAATAGATCGACTTGAGCAAGATATTTCATTTGGACGAATGCAAATTTCAATTTTTTCTCAAAGGACTTGAACGTTCACATTATTACAACCAGTTCTCCACGCTCACATCGTCTGCCTCTACGATTCAATAAACCTCAACGAGAGATTTATCAGCCATTGTACTTTCATAGCGTGTGTAAATACCAGTTAAAATGTGGAACAATGAATAAAAATATAATTACCATGACGTGTAATACATTGGATTTATGGGATGGATGATTCACATGTTCAGGATAAACGAAGGTTTCGTAGTTCAACATTCCTCATTGTTGACAAAAGTATTCGCTTACCAGTTTTTAAACGCTCTTAATCAGGAAGATCACTTATTTAAATTAAATGTGTAATCTTCTTGCATTTTTAATATTCCTTCAGTGAATTAGGTGCAGAATAACCCTTTTCTAACAATGGATAGCAATGTGGTTCTTGTAATTGGTCGTGCTAGGAAACCAGAAAAGGATCAATTGCTGTATCACATTCAAAGTTTTACGCATATAAATAGAAAAATTTCGGCTTTTAAGCGTGTCCTTGAGTGTGCATCACATTCTGAGTTTGCAGTAAAATAAGTGGCTGATTAAAAGCCTTGCAAATTCATGCTTTTATGTTTATGTAAAAGAATCTTTCAAAATTTTGGCTGGGTGCAACAGTTATCCATGTTTTAGGCATATTTAATGTTACCTTACGTTTTGGTGACTTGTTGTATGGTAAAATTACATAATCTATTCAATTTGCAAAGCAATAAGATATCGGACTGCCCGGTGATACTGTCTATTAGACAAGTTGTTCAATTCCTCATCCTGAAAAATGTTCAGATTTGTATCAAGTAATTGATCTATTTGCATATATCCGTTTGAATGAAATCCACCGGTATTTATCCATTTTGGTGTTGGGTGTCACTTCGATATTTATTCAATTGTTAATCAGATGGGAGGAAACTTAAGACATGATACAAACTTTCGATGTTCCTGGTTGATGTAACGTTACTCAGAAAGCACATGTGTTCAAAATAATTATTTGGGATTTGAATCCAGCTGATGTTGAATCAACTTCATGTCAAAAACGTGGGTTAGGATTTCGGATCTCCCTACTACCAAAAACCAAAACTTCAAATATAAATATTATATATAATAGTAATATTAATATTCATTTCCCACATAGAGCGTATGCCTGAATGGCATGACCATCTATTAGAAAAATAAAATACTCCGGAACAGAAACGTGTACAAATGGCAATAATAATAGTTTATTCTCGAAACAAGCCTTTCGGTGTGATCAAAGTTCCATAATTAATTCTAGAGGGAAAGTGTCCAAAACTGTTATCTTGGAGTTAACAATAATCAATTGTGAATCAAAAATTTACCAGAGTGATTGAAGCTCAATTAATTAATACCCAGATTCATATAAAAGTGTAGTAGCAACTAGAAATCCAATTCTGTCCATGGAATAAGCGCGGCAGTTTTTAAGTAGAGCGGATCTCAAGGTAGATATGATGAAGGGAGACAAAAAATTATCGCTTCGATCTGCGGTTTCCTGATTGATAGGGAATATAGGAATGATGCAATGAATACAATTTTTTGGTCTTTTTGGGTTGTTCAAACACATTCACCACCCGGAGACGTTCTGAATATCGTTTAATGTGGAGACGTCCGATGTAAATGGCGAAGGTATTATATTTTCTCGTACGATTTTTGAATTCGTTTCCCTGATTGATCGCACTGCCAGCAATGTAATGTGTAATAAAGAAATGGAAAAGGCAACAATGCGATCAGTTCAACTACATTATCATATCACAAGTTGGAGATAATGTAAGAAAAGATTGTGAACACCAATCTGTTAGCGCATTAATATAGTAGGTTAGGAGTCCAGATACTGATATGTTATGTATGCTTAAGTGAAAATGTCAGAGAAGTAATTGGTTACTAATAGTCTAGAATATCTAACGGTAGTACTTAACTGGGAGGCAACTAAGTGCACTAGACTGATAGTAAAACCTAAAATGAATTTCAATTAGCCCTGCGGTACTCGAATGTTGACCAACAATGGCTACTGTTGCCGGACCGTGTGCTTCATACCTAGGAATGTCGGAATCAAGAAGAAAAGCAGTCAACCGGTTTAAGAAGGTATGAAATGATTGAGTTACTACTTATCCAGCTTTTAGACTGAGCACTTTGCATATGTATATACACGAGTATCAGTTGATCAGGAACACAGCCATGATACGAAAATAGCCAAATTGTGGGTAATAACACTCGATGTTGTGTTGATAGTCTCAAACGCGGACAAGTTGAAGACGAAATTGATAAAATGAAAGAAAACGTGCAGTAATAAGAAATTGTAATGGACTAGCAACAGTTTTGCCAATGTAACATTAAGATGTGTAAGCTGAAAGCAACTTCACTCCATAAACCCAACAAGGATAAGAATTATGTATGCTGTCAACACCGACGAGAGCCGAGTTTGATACGTATTGACATATTCTGAATCAGGTATTGTGGTGTGAGTAAATTAAAATGTAGTCACCATGGTGAAATGGAATACCAGGAGAGAATAGGACAAGTCAAACATTTGTTACGCAACAAACAATAAGTGCATGTTGAGCGAGTCACATAAAACCGAAGAATAGTAGTCTTAAGTAACACAGAAGATTGCCATGAGTATGCAAACTACGGTTGCGTGCCGCATTATTTGCAGGGCACTTTAGATGCTTTAATTTATAGTGCATGCAAATAGCGTACAAACGGAACAAGTTATGTTATGATACTCGACCGAATCCTTCAGTTTGCTGCTCCTGGATGAAAATCTAACTAAGAGGTAAGAGCGATAAGCATGAAATATAATTTTTCAGTGGGATCTCAGAGGATGACACAATATAAGATTAGAAGAACAGTATGTGTAGGAACAGTTGTGCATTAGGCAGCGAGTGAAGCCACATGGCGAGTCTCTAATCATTGATCAATATCCATGAAAATGCAGTTCTGTAATAGCAAAACACGCAACAGCAGGATAATGCAGTTAGTTTTAACACTGACTGCGGGTCTGGATACGAATCCAATCGTTCGGTTGATAGGTAGAACCATGTGGTCAGAATATAGACGTACGTTCCTAAAGGGAAGACGGAAGTCCCGGGGAAATACCAAACTTCTGATCATCCGGCTAACCACTGTTGGTCATTCGAGGAAGTCGTTAGGGAACGGGGTAGGACCAGGGTTCCCAGTGCCAATCCAATCGGTTGGTGGAAGGGTAGTATCCAGGTGGTTAGTATGGAAGGGGAGGACCGCGGTTCCGAGTACAATCTAATCGTTCGTTTGAAAGGTAGTACCCGAGTGGTCAGTTTGGGGGGAAGGACCGGGGTTCCGAGTACGAAACCAATCAATTGGTCGAACGATATTACCCTGGTGGTCAGTATGGAGATCATTGATGGTGGAGACTCGAGTGGCCTCAGTAAAGCTGGTGCTCAATTTCAAGCTGTATGGCTAGCATTCAAAGCGAAAAGAGAGAAATAAGGCCTGAGATTAAGCACTCAATAAGCCACAAGCCAGCCGATGTACATCGTATCTAATATAACGGAATCGACAATAGACAAGGTAAACAGTTGAATAAATGTGGTGCAGTAAGGAACATCATGTGGATCGAGAAGTAGTATGAAGGGTTTCGAGGAGCTTATAACGAATAACGAACATCATATCCGGATATCAATGTCACAATCGCTCAGACCTTCCACTCAACAGGGAAGTGTAAATCTTCAAATACATTCAATATTTGTTGATGACAAAGTGGCCTGCATTCCAATAAAAGTGAGACATAAGCTGCATACTCATGGCAAACATTCTAAACTATTGGGTTGCACTTCTGTTGATTAAGGTTGTGTGTAAAGGACATACGTATAAATAACTATGCTTAGTTAAACATGGTTATTATTGAAATCTCATATACCAGAGTGGCCTTGTTCAAACAGGCGACCTAAAGATAGCCATGGTTTAAGCAAGGAAACAGTGTTTTATATATTTAAAAGCAGATTTAATTGGCGCTTGAATGAATAATAATCGCTGATACTACGCAGATCATATGAAAGACGATTCCAGATACCAGAATAAAAATTTAAGAAGAAGTAGGAATGGAGGTACTTACAAGAATGCGCTGTGTTAACAGTGTACTCCACATTGCGAAGCTTATATCTAGAGTTGGGTGCAAATGAAAGATAACCAGAAGCAAAAAGACAAGTTTTATAAAGGAAACAATGGAGGAAAGCGAAATTCAGCTTTGGGCGACGGAGCCATAAGGGCTCAAGCTGCAATTGGCATCAGCGATCGCAATACGAGTGAGCAGATGATTATAGAACAAGATTGTAGTAAATTTACGCTTTACTTTCTCGATGGCAAGACGTTAAGACTTGGATAGAAGAGAAGCAACAATGGGTCAAAATTCAAGGATCGGTTGCAACTTTTGTTTAAACAGGTCTACCTTAGTAGACCGCAGGTGGAAATAACGCAGAAAAAAGTAAGAAATACACTTTTCCCTCGCTACCTGATGGATAGCCTGAGTGAGAAAATTGGGATTACAGGAACCGCGGATACCTGTCTTTGATAGACTGCTTTATAGGAATTTGGAAACCTTTTATGTATAGAGGAATATTTTCAGGAGGCATTCGAAAAGGTAGAAGTTGGCATTCATTCATGGAAATGTCAAATTTGAAGTTGGAAGACTAGTCAGATAGGGCGTTCAATTCATCCTAAATGAGTGGAAGACGATTATATTGTAAACTATGTGCAAAGGTATAGACGATTTTTATGTCATCACCAAACTGGAACGCAGTCACGCATTTGATGAGTTCCAATAGGTCAATAATGTACATAATAAATAGCGTCGGGCCAAAGACGCTACTTTGATTAAAGCCAATAGTAATAGGAATAATAGGAGAGGTACAACCATTAACTTGCTTTGCTTGAGTGCGGCCATGTAGGTAAGAATGAAACCAAGCTAGTTAAATTCCGGTAATAGCCGCACCCTTGAACTTTTGAAGTAAAATATAATGTGGAACTGAGTGAAAGGTCTTATGCATTTCAAAATAAATGACAAGACCAGCATCGCCCGAGTGATGTGCACAGGCAAGAAGATTAATATTTTGAGCTTGACAGCCAGCCACAGAGCGCTTGTGGAGAAATCTGTACTGTTGATTATCAAACATTTTGTAAGAAAAAAGGTGATCCACGAAATCCTGTTTCACTATCCATTCTAACATGCTAGTTAGTTGACTTGTATGATGGCTTCCACGGTAGATCTCGATGGTAATAGGTGGGCCACTTTTTCATCTGGCAGTCACAATAGACAATTTCAACTAGTCAGGGATAATCCCTTGCTTAAGTGATAAAAAAGAGCTTGTAGATGAGTAAAGGAATATCAGGACTAACTTTTGGTGAATTGTTGGCGGAAGAACGTCTGGTTCCGGGAGCGACGGCACACATATTATACGTAGTAGTGACACTACGTCAGACAGGCCGATCAAAGTGCCGGAAATTTGTGCTATCAAGGGTATTGCGCATGGAATCGGAGGCAAGAACGGAACATCTACTGGCCTATAGCACTTGGCAAAATATTCATCGAAGCATACAGAGATAGCCTGAGGCTGGCTGATAATATCTCAATTTTGCATGACAATATAGGTGAAGTCATCTGAAACGGAGCTGCAACGCTTCCAAAATAGGCCGCTTTAGTTCCCTGCTTTTTTTCCAAGACCAGTGGCTTGGAAGATTGCTTAGTCATTAGTTTCTGTATGCGAATGAGGACAGAGAGATCTTTGAATTTTAATAAGATAGAATGAAGACATTTGATTTTCATGTTTAACAAATTCAGCTGAGCACTTGTTGAATTGCCGCGTGACTGTCTCACATAAAGGGGTGTAACAGATATGAGTAGATTCGAGATAATCCTATAACACACCTCATCTGCAGGCTTGACATCGATGGGAAAGGAAATAGTTAGAACAATCAGAGTGACAAACAAGGGGGGTGAATGCTGCGAGGATCTCTGTGGTCAGAATATGAAAGCAATAAATCGCTTAAGGGGCGTTGGAAATAGAGGTTTCTATCTTACAAAGGATGGAGTTGTGATCGCTTCCCGCAAAGAGCGGGCCAACCTGAGCCGAGACAGACGAAGGACCCTGAAAAAACCCTAAGTCAAGGACATTGCGATCCCTAGTTGGTTGTTTGACGTGCTGCTGCCAACCATCTTAGTACAACTGTGAAACGAATTCGTAGTACCAAGGAGGACCAGAAAATGTAGTATAATTGATTTCTGGGAAGTTTTAGTCTCCTACAACAACATTTTCTCGAATGTTTGTTGTATATAACAGAGAATTAGTGAACTAATTTGACCATAGAAGCCTGAGATGTAAAAGAGGGTTTATAAATACAGCCAAGGAGGATACCAGGGTTTGTTTGAGTGATGAATATCCACATGGAGTCTGGCAGCTGTTGAAAAACAGGGTCAGTGAGTACGGAAGTCATTAGATGCTTGCGAGTATATAACGCACACGCACCACCGAGGACTAGACGGTCAGCACAGTGCATAGTATAACCTGGAAGTACAAGACTACTGTTAGCTATAGTGTTCGTCAGCCAGGTCTCGTTTCCGCAGTTGAAACTCGGTGAAGCTATGGCAGAGATGGCTTGAATGTCGTGGAATTTGGGAAGCGAATAGCGGGCGTTTACAAGAAGAAGCGTTGATTTATTATCGGGGGATAATGAAGTCAAACGGAATTTCACGACAAATTGAAGCTCGTTGTCTGGAATGATCAGCGGGTCAGTGATGTCGATGATGGAGTTAAAGGATGAAGCTGATTGCAGTGATTCGAGGTCACATCACGAATGGGAAGTATAGGTTACTGTGTAGTAAATGCTATCAGTTGGTGCACAACTGGAAGACGAAGGTTCAGGTGAAGATGAAACATTCAGCGCCGACGTTGCCGCATAAGGCGTATGAAAACCTAAGCTGGAACACCAAGTGGAGGACAGCGAGGTTAAAGGAGTGTTAGTGTGAGGGAGAATGTAAGCTGAAGCAAATCAAATCTGTTTTTAGAGATAAGCTTTGATCTGTGGGCCGTTTGACAACTAGAGCTCAAGTGGGGTTAAGAAGGGATGTAGCGTTTTGAAGAAACACATTGCTAAAGACGTCAATCTCTGGACGTAAGTGGCTGTTCTTGAGTAGGTAGATGACAAAAATAGGGTGAGTCATTCTTACATATGAAGGAGGAACAACTGTGGTTATCCGTTTGAAAACGTTGTGAAGGTGGAGTGGGGCATTTATAATGCTTGTGTGGAGCTCGTTGGGTACGGGTAGGTATCCCACTATTGCAACCGAATCGTTCCATCCGGACCATTGGCGATTCTGTTTTTTGTCACTTGGTTTAGGATCGGACCTCTTAGACTCATGATGATAATTATGGTGTGTTATGCAGAGTGTGAGAATGTGATATCATCACAGTGGGTCTCTGAGTCGCAAGTAGCATGAATTGATACGATTTTTTCGTAAGTGCGGGTTAGGAGGGTAGTTTATTAGGTTCAAATTAGTGGGGGCTTCCCTATGAGGTTCTAACAAGTTTCTCGCATTCACTTTTTGACCGTGAGGTACAAGAGGCTTTGGGCTTATGAGTGGGTTTATTGCCTGGAATACTATCGGAAGAAACCGTTTTTCGAGAGGTCTGGTTTAACATCATACGGTGAGATAATAGCTACTATAATGATTTGGAATAGCTATAATACGAATGTTATAATTAGGTCTCTGGGTGAACAATGCGATGAATGAGCATATAATGCTATTCGATCGCCTGATCTCGAGTAGCAGGACTGTGAAACGGACATAATTTATACAATACTATCCAGAAAATGTTATGAGTTAGAAGTTATCACTTATAACAAATAACAAGGAACAGCTGAAAGAATTGAAAACGTCTCATTGCACGGAGACATCATAAGTGGTAACATCATAAGGAGAACCGGATTACACAACTTGATTCTGGAAAACAAAAAGGAACTTCTATTGAAGAAAAACGCGCAACAATATTCATTCAAAACATGTTTTTTTCAATGGTTTGTGTAGCCTGAAATAATTTATATATTAGCAAACATATCATAAGATTCATTTTGAACAGCAATCTTCAACGCTTGTAAAACAAGAATCATTTGAATTGTAATCCTTTTGTTTTACCTAGTGACAATCAAATGTCGAAAACCAAATAGAAATAGTTCATGAATTTGGCAAGTTCATCAGTTAAAATAAAACTTCAATTTAATCTTGTATAAATGTTGTTTTCCCGTAGAAAAGATTATTCAAAAATTATCAACTATCAGTGATGAAAAATTAGAAGCGGATCAAGTTGATAATAACTTATGTATCAAATGCCGAGGTAAACAGAAACAATAATTTGTTTAATTCCTTCCAAATATAAACCACGTTGAAAACCAATTAAATAGTATGTTTTCCCATTCATATTTGTTTTAAGTTATTTCTTAGGACGAAACGAGTAGTAGACGCTTGTATAAGGAATAACTCCTGGACACTAGGCGCTCTTGTTTTCCGTAATTACTGTACTTGAATGAGTATGCGTAACCAATGGTTTTCTATTTGCAGAAATTTTTGAAGGTAAGTCTTCGCTGGAATATGATGACAATTAGGTGGTTATCAACTTTTTGTAAACAAGTTTCTTTTCTATGAATTAATAATAAACTCGCTCTGTTTTGTTCAAGCTGCATATGTTTCAACAATATTTCTAAAATTAGGATGGTTCGACGTTATTTTCTAAGCGTACAAATTTCACGATTAGTGTTTTTGAGGGTGATTTGATAATTATACGTTGAAGAAACACAATCAAATACTCAAGGACACTGATATTTCACAAAGTTTCAAAACAGTTTGTTTGAATGATATGTTTCAAAGTACAATATACTTCGTTTTGAGATTTTTATTTGGGTTGGTCCATTTCATCGCTTCGATATGATTGAGGAAAAAATAGAAAGTTTCAAGTTCCTCCATGTTACCATTTACGGTTATGAGTTATTTGAAATAAATGATATTTCAAAAGTTGTTATTATACGGAGCTTAAGCGTTTCAAATGTCTTTCTTTTTCACACGAGTAGGGATCTGGTTTCGTCGACATGAAAAATCACTATATAGCGATCAAACATGTTCAAGGTGATTTTTATGATATACATTTTAATACTACCAAGCTAGATGCTGATGAAGGCTTTTTAATTTACTATGAAATCCAAAATTATATCGTTATATTTTAAATATACGGCGAATCATATATCTGTCATTTTCGTAAATTTGTTGATCGAAGATAATATTGTAACAAATTGAAAGTATGTTCAAAAATTGCTTCTCCTTTTGTAACTTGTTCTTATTTCATTGATTAGAATATCAATGTTGCAATGCTACAGTTCTTTCACTTCAAAGAATGATGACAATGTCAAGTTCCAGAATCTGTTCTATGATATCAGTAAATTTCTTACAGTAAATTTATATCTATTTTCCATTTCGAAAAACAGACAAAGTACCCCTTACATTTTACGATCAGTTCGGAACGTAAAAAAGGTAACATATTCTAAAAAAATATTTTACTAAACCAAACAATCTGCTTTACAATTGTGAAACTGCATCGCATGTAGGTTTGTTGGTGAAAATCCTTGAACTCAGAAATTTGTGAGAGGAACGATTAATCAAGATTTATTACATATGTGTACTTTTGTTCTCTTTTGATTACGTTTTCGAACTTGATGAACGTATAAAGTGAGTTCTTGGTTTAGTCATCTTTTTGTCATACATTGTGTTTGGAAACTTGCATGCTCATGTCCACATTGGCAGTTTTTTGACTTGTCCATTTTTGTTAACCAAACCTATTACATCTTATGATTTCATGGGTCTACATTGAGCTTTTTCACGTCCTTGTGGGGCTCACTCAGTCAAGGCAACATTTCCTATAATATTTTGTTTAAACCAACATTGTATGATGGAACTCATAATTTTCTTGTATTACGAATGGAAAAAGCAATAGTAGGCTACTCCCTTCTTCATTATATTTTTTGTGGTAATAACACGTAACTTGAATTTGCGGAAATTCTAAATGGACGAATAATAGCTTATGGAGAACTTTATGAGCTAATAGTAAACACTTCCTATACGTTTTCGTCTTGTCATAGTCCTAGAAATTCATTTTATTGTATATGACATATATAATGTGTTATTGGTTGGATGCCACAAATGTAGGAAGAACTTCGTAGGTGGGAATATTAACCATTGATGAAACTAGATGAGACTAAGACAGTAACATTTGAAATCTAGGCTGACATTAAAAAAATCACTCCAGGACGAAAACTTGGTTTTTATTGAGCGGTTAAAGCTGAATGGAATTGAGAAGTTGACAAACAAAAGCAACCAGGCATCTTGTCCCATAATCTATGAAAATCAGACGCCGCAAGTCAAAGAGGATGAGGTTTTGGAAACCAGAATATGAAATTTGATCACTGGTGTACAGCTTCACAAAGTTAGACTAACATAACGGAAACCCTTTTGGGTACATAAGGTTTATCCCGCAGTTTGCATATTATGGGTAAGGAAATGTAAGAGGTCCGAAACAACGATCTTTTGCATTGATGACACTACGGTTGCAGGAACTCCAATGTACGAATGAATGATGCATACTCTTCTCACCTACCGAGCCAAAACTTCTTACAAAGGCGATTACGTTATATTGATTTTGAAAACCATTTGTTGTTACTCGTGCGACAGATTGTAATTTGATTGAGCGTAATTTTCCATGCAATGCAAATTCACGTTCATAGATGCCCATTAAGAGTCACATCGTTCAAATAGCTTTGTAGGAGATACTTACCTAAATGCATTGCATACCTAATCGCTTAGAGTGAGGAAGTGTTATAACATAGTCGCTTGCTTGTCTGGTTTAGTAGATCCTAGAATTAACCGTTTATTACGACCACGTAGTACCCGAATACCGAGATTAAACTCACGGTTGGTGTAAGACTGATTTCAAAGCCATCCGTGGAAAGGTATCAATGGAACCTTCGGAATAGGAGATTGCCGATAAAAGTGAAACGAGTGGTACGGTGGCGGGACGAGTGACGGATGAGTGCTAAACGAGTGCTAAAGTTAAGCACAAGACCAAGCGTTCATGTAGCATGTCAAAGCGGGTATTAAAAGGCGCAGCACCAACATTGTAACAATATAAAAACACGGAAAAAATCCAGTCAAGTTAAATATCATGGCATGTCAAGCAATCATTATATTATCACGACAGTGTACTGAAATGGGTCACGGATTGCTATAATCAATGTGCAGTGGATACAACCCCAGTATTTGAGGCAAGTGTTGGCTCCGTTTGTCAGTTAACTAAAGCGAATAATGAAGACATCATTGTGGAAAGTTTGCATTTCCCCAACATCTCTCATAGAACGAAAAATAACTAGACAGTTATAACTCTTGGTTTGCGAGAACAGTTACATTCGTCTTGGAAGTGGTCGTATTGGGTTTGCCAAAACATATGGATTACCATAAGATTGCTTGAGTCTCTAGTGATTCGACACAAAGATAGATTAAAACTTTTAGTCGGAATTCTCGCCACGATGGAACTTCATGTGCGGCCGCTGGAACTGGAGACCAAATTAGTGAGGCGGACTGCCGGATATTTATGTGATTGTTTTTTAGTGCTAAAGCTTGAGTTGGCATCATAAATTGTCGATATAGTTAATCGTTTGGTTGGTTTGATTAGAGGATATTATAGAAAACGGTACTTGATCGCAGATAAACTTAATGAAAAAATTTAACAGCCGAAGATTCTCGAGCCAATCGAGTCCCAAGAGATTGAGGCCGGATTGCGTGATGTAACAAATACCATCCACGGCGATTTCAAGGAATGACGCCGAACAGTAAAGTCATCTAGTTAAGCGAACTGTACTACCATATGCTCTGGCTGCTGTTTGAGTCGACGGATGAACTGATGCACTTCCAAACGAACGCAGAAGTTTCTTGGGAATTTAGTGATGTAGGACTCGGTATCCAAATAGTAGCGAACACGTTGGCCAATGATCGTAAGTTCTACAAATTTTCGGCGTGATGACACGTCTAATTGATAAGTGTCACGTAGGCTAAATGTCTTCCTCAACAATCGGGAGTTCGATAATAATCTGGAATTTTGGCGTGAAAGCAGGCTTCCTCATTAGTTTTAGATCGGGATAAACAGAAACAATCCTGCTGCCCGGTTGTGTTGCATCTTTAACATGGATGCTAGAGAAGAGAGCAGAAACTTTGTAAATTCCAGGCGCCACAATCATTACTGGGAGAATGTGGTTTTATTCTATTAAATCGACTAAAATTGGTTGGTTGAGTAGGATTTAATCATAAGATGACTGCGTTTACCGAAGTCATTGCCGAAAGATCCCGTTGCCAGATTTGCTTTAACGTTGTCTCTCGCTTGTTTTGTTTGGGTCGGTCAAATGTGAAGGAAGTGTGAACATCATCGAAAAATTTGATCTTTTCCACAAACGTACGCTATCATTGGAGTTGCACGCGATGTAGGCAGAAAAAGCTGAACTGTCTAATAATTTTTTGAGCTATTATTTGGTTAGGAATAAACCGTTGTCATATTGATATTATTTCATCAAGCAAGATTGTAACTTATCAAATAGCACGTCTGAACTAATATCGGAATGAAGCTTATTAATAAAACACAAAATCATAACGGTGTCGTTTGGCAGCTCCTGCTATAAAAAAACAGAGGCTCACATTAAAGGATTGTCCAACTTATGTTAAACATAGAGTAAGCAAACGTTCATCAGAGGCTACAAATTCTAGTTGTTCTACTTGCTTGATTGCCTAAGTGAGACGGATATTTTGGTTACATTTAGTGACACAATGACCTAGACGCAACATAATGCTAATTGACCATTATAACCGCTTCGGTTGAAACTTGTGAGGGAGTAAATGTGTTTTGACATATCCAGGAAATGTTACCGAAATTCGATGTGGGACTTAACTAAGAGAAAAGTCTATGTCAATGAATACTTGGCATCCTTATCTTACTTGACGTATGGAAAACGAATTGTTGATATATTGTTTGAGGCAACCAGCTTGGAAAATGTATTTGGACAGCTACATGAATGGCCGATAAAAGCAGAGGTTTTAGACGATTTCTTGATCAAGAACAAGGTGTCAGCTTTGAGGAATTAGTTTTAAGCATTCTCTTCTAATAGCGATTCTTATAAATCGAATGAAGTGCATTTAAAATTGTTTCTATTTCACGTTTGATTTACAGGGAACCCTTAACGTGACAAGGATTGTTTCTTTTGGTATATGAAGTGTATGCTAATTCAAGCCCCCAAAATTTCCACGATACGAACACCTTTTTGGGTTTTCTGCAAGATAAAAAACCGATTTCAGATGAAACTCTGAGCGATGCAGATAAGCAACGTATCATCACATGGCTCAAAACTATGGGCATCTTTTATGACCTGCAAATGTCTCGCTGTCTTAAACGAGCAACTAGTAAAGTGACAATGGATCCGTTGCCGATCCATTTGATGATCAAGGTTTGTAATCTCAACAGTTAAAATACATTCTTAAATTCCTCTGAACTTCCAAACTTGGTATATTTTCCAAATATACTCAATTCTCAACTAAAATGCCTTTTATCAAGCAAATGGTAATGTTTCTGTTGAAAATGAGCACCATTGAGCACTACTGAACAATTCGTCTGAAAAATATGAGTTACTGTTTATTAGAAAGAAATTATTTCAAATTGGTAATGAAATCATCACGTACTGTAAGAACAAAGTAAACAAAGCTGACAGGTTGTTGTCATTTACTGGTCGTTCAGTCGTCGGATAACTAACGATCCATTCTAGACGCAGTATTGAGGGATGATTGATGCAATCCTTGTTCAGTGTTAATTGTTTTAAGAAAATTGCAATATGCATGTAATAAATGAAGGCGAAACTGTAACTTATATCTTCTGTAGACCAAGTAGTCTGTAATCCTACTTTTTTAAGAATATCATTACCAATGCACTCTGTATTCAGCCGAAAATTTGGTTTTAATTTCTACGTGTGGTGTCGCTGTCTTGCCGAGTGTCATACACTGTGTTTACATTGATGTTGATGAATACTATTATCTTCACTAACGAATAGGTGAGGAAGCAACAAGCGTCTAATATATCATGCTTATATTCAAGAAATACGCTTATTGTATGAGGAATGATAAACATTGCGTTGAGCTTGCAGATCTGACCGATGTTGTTTCCGTCATTAAAGTAAAAGCACACATTACTGTGGCAAAATCATGGGGCACTTTGGTCGTTTTATGTTCACGTTCAACTCGTGGAGGTAAAATCAGGTTTAAAGAAACAGACCAGTTGCATCCAAAAAGAATCAAATATAAATTCCCAAACATAAGTTATGATTGATAGCCAAGCTGATTAGCTAAAGTGTGGTACATTGTTATTGGTTCTCTCATTTTTGATTATTTCACAACTATCGCTTTAGCGTTACGTTTCTATACTTACTTGTAATATACATGGCACATTGACCCAACCGACCCGTTCATCAGGATCTCATATTGGCATCAATTTTGTTTTTTTAAACAGTGGTTGGTCTAGGAATGATGAAATGAACTTCGAACTCACTCGGGTCAAGCCGGCATGCTTGTAAGGGTGAATAATGATCAGAATATAATAGATGAAAGAATAATGAGTGTTTCAAGACTTTAGAAAATACAAGCAAGAAAACCTCAGGTTAGTTGTCAATTGTCCACTATCCAACGACTAACCGACTTTGATAACCGGTAGATTACCAACGTAAAAAAACGAATTATCGACGATTGATGTCGCCGTTAGCACGACGGTAGAAAGTCATTGTCCGTACTGGGTAACTTTATTTTCAATATAAATGTTTGGAAGCCTCCACGGACGTGTTTCGATTACCAACGGATGGAATCCTGAAATTTTGTGAACACCTCATAGACTACACAAACTATTGCTCTCATCTATGAGAAAACATTCACTGCGTATTTTTGTACAAGAAAAATGTCCTGTTCTCATTCCTCTATAATACGACTGATTGCGAGCAGTACGATAAGACAACCAACTGAGGGCAAACAATTCTAACAAATATATTTTCACAGTTGGTTACGTGTGCAACTCTTGCATAATCCTAAACCCGTGCCTAGAAAAACAATTAATATTATTGGCGAAGTTCATGAGGTTTGCAGTTCCAAGTTACATTATCAGCCTAATGTGGTCAAAC
>JBBHEA010000186.1:12500-20000 GCA_038088235.1 Zacco platypus | reverse complement strand
ATGACTCATATCTCCACGGCAGTAGGGGGTAGTGACTCCATATTTGTACCCAAGTAAAGTGGGGTTAGTACGGTTAAAATGAGCCCGGGCCTGGGAGGCTAGCTCCACGGGTCCCCGAGATATGGATTTTTGAAGCCCTCAGCGCGGGGCTGGTGACCTGCGACGCGCGGTGGTTTATGACTCATATCTCCACGGAGGTAGGGGGTAGTGACTCCATATTTGTACCCAAGTAAGGTGGGGTTAGTACGGTTAAAATGAGCCCGGGCCTGGGAAGCTAGCTCCACGGGTCCCCGAGATATGAATTTTTAAAGCCCTCAGCGCGGGGCTGGTGACCTGCGACGCGCGGTGGTTTTTGACTGATATCTCCACGGAGGTAGGGGGTAGGGACTCCATATTTGTACCCGAGTAAGGTGGGGTTAGTACGGTTAAAATGAGCCCGGGCCTGGGAAGCTAGCTCCACGGGTCCCCGAGATATGGATTTTTGAAGCCCTCAGCGCGGGGCTGGTGACCTGCGACGCGCGGTGGTTTATGACTCATATCTCCACGGCAGTAGGGGGTAGTGACTCCATATTTGTACCCAAGTAAAGTGGGGTTAGTACGGTTAAAATGAGCCCGGGCCTGGGAGGCTAGCTCCACGGGTCCCCGAGATATGGATTTTTGAAGCCCTCAGCGCGGGGCTGGTGACCTGCGACGCGCGGTGGTTTATGACTCATATCTCCACGGAGGTAGGGGGTAGTGACTCCATATTTGTACCCAAGTAAGGTGGGGTTAGTACGGTTAAAATGAGCCCGGGCCTGGGAAGCTAGCTCCACGGGTCCCCGAGATATGAATTTTTAAAGCCCTCAGCGCGGGGCTGGTGACCTGCGACGCGCGGTGGTTTTTGACTGATATCTCCACGGAGGTAGGGGGTAGGGACTCCATATTTGTACCCGAGTAAGGTGGGGTTAGTACGGTTAAAATGAGCCCGGGCCTGGGAAGCTAGCTCCACGGGTCCCCGAGATATGGATTTTTGAAGCCCTCAGCGCGGGGCTGGTGACCTGCAACGCGGGGCGGTTTTTGACTGATATCTCCCCGGAGGTAGGGGGTAGTGACTCCATATTTGTACCCAAGTAAGGTGGGGTTAGCACGGTTAAAATGAGCCCAGACCTGGGAGGATTGCCTAATGGGTCCCCGAGATATGGATTTTTAAAGCCCTCAGCGCGGGGCTGGTGCCCTGCGACGCGCGGTGGTTTTTGACAGATATCTCCCCGGAGGTAGGGGGTAGTGACTCCATATTTGTACCCAAGTAAGGTGGGGTTAGCACGGTTAAAATGAGCCCAGACCTGGGAGGATTGCCTAATGGGTCCCCGAGATATGGATTTTTAAAGCCCTCAGCGCGGGGCTGGTGACCTGCAACGCGGGGCGGTTTTTGACTCATATCTCCCCGGAGGTAGGGGGTAGTGACTCCATATTTGTACCCAAGTAAGGTGGGGTTAGCACGGTTAAAATGAGCCCAGGCCTGGGAGGATTGCCTAATGGGTCCCCGAGATATGGATTTTTAAAGCCCTCAGCGCGGGGCTGGTGCCCTGCGACGCGCGGTGGTTTTTGACAGATATCTCCCCGGAGGTAGGGGGTAGTGACTCCATATTTGTACCCAAGTAAGGTGGGGTTAGTACGGTTAAAATGAGCCCTGGCCTGGGAGAATAGCTCCACGGGTCCCCGAGATATGAATTTTTAAAGCCCTCAGCGCGGGGCTGGTGACCTGCGACGCGCGGTGGTTTTTGACTCATATCTCCACGGAGGTAGGGTGTAATGACTCCAAATTTATTCCCTAATAAGAAGGGGTTAGTACGGTTAAAATGAGCCCTGGCCTGGGAGAATAGCTCCACGGGTCCCCGAGATATGAATTTTTAAAGCCCTCAGCGCGGGGCTGGTGACCTGCGACGCGCGGTGGTTTTTGACTCATATCTCCACGGAGGTAGGGTGTAATGACTCCAAATTTATTCCCTAATAAGAAGGGGTTAGTACGGTTAAAATGAGCCCTGGCCTGGGAGAATAGCTCCACGGGTCCCCGAGATATGAATTTTTAAAGCCCTCAGCGCGGGGCTGGTGACCTGCGACGCGCGGTGGTTTTTGACTCATATCTCCACGGAGGTAGGGTGTAATGACTCCAAATTTATACCCAAGTAAGATGGGGTTAGCACGGTTAAAATGAGGCCGGGCCTGGGAGAATAGCTCCACGGGTCCCCGAGATATGGATTTTTAAAGTGTTCCAAGTTCCTCCGCGTACCAGGCGGCACGGTTGGGGGCTTATATCTCGGGAACGGCGCGGCGAAAAATTCTGAATCTCGGGTCGGTGGAAGGTCTCGGGGGTCTGCAGCGAACGGCGCCGTCCCCGTGGTCCGGGCCCCCGGGGGTCCCGAGTTATACGCGGCGCAACGTAAACCTTTTTGGGCTTATATCTCGGGAACGGCGGGGTCTGGAGGGCTGGGGCGTGCGTCCCCGGAGAGAGTGGGCCGGGGCCTTTCCAACGGGCCCGGGCACTCGGTCCGGGGAGGCGGGATTCGGGCGCTAGAGGCCACGGAAGATCGGGACCCCCGCGATCCGCGATCCGGGGGGGGTGCTCCCCGAGGCCCGGGAAGGATGTGTTCGGGCAAGGGCCGGGAGAGGAGCATTTCACCCGAGTTTGAGCGCTCTGGGTCTTTGGGTTCCCGAGTTATGAGCGAAAGTCTGCCGAAAACGGAGCCTCTCGGGCTCCCGCCATTTTGTGAAGCGCCCGATGGTTTTTGGCGAATTGCTCCGCGAAGGCAGGGCGAAACGGCGTGAAATTTTCAGGGTACATCGAGGCAGTTACCCCGGTTCGAACGAGACCGGCCCTGGGTCTCTGGGCGGCGGGAGAGCCGAGTTTCGTGACTTTACGTGCAAAGTATTAAAATCACCAAGAACCAATAAGTCCCAGAGACTAAGTGTTGAAAATCACCAAAAAACAATAAGTCTGCTGAAAAAATGACTAAGTGTTGAAAATCACCAAGAACCAATAAGTCCCAGAGACTAAGTGTCAAAAATCACCAAGAACCAATAAGTCTGCTGAAAAAATGACTAAGTGTTGAAAATCACCAAGAACCAATAAGTCTGCTGAAAAAATGACTAAGTGTTGAAAATCACCAAGAACCAATAAGTCCCAGAGACTAAGTGTTGAAAATCACCAAAAAACAATAAGTCTGCTGAAAAAATGACTAAGTGTTGAAAATCACCAAGAACCAATAAGTCCCAGAGACTAAGTGTCAAAAATCACCAAGAACCAATAAGTCTGCTGAAAAAATGACTAAGTGTTGAAAATCACTAAGAACCAATAAGTCTGCTGAAAAAATGACTAAGTGTTGAAAATCACCAAGAACCAATAAGTCCCAGAGACTAAGTGTCAAAAATCACCAAGAACCAATAAGTCTGCTGAAAAAATGACTAAGTGTCAAAAATCACCAAGAACCAATAAGTCTGCTGAAAAAATGACTAAGTGTCAAAAATCACCAAGAACCAATAAGTCTGCTGAAAAAATGACTGTGTCAAAAATCACCAAGAACCAATAAGTCTGCTGAAAAAATGACTAAGTGTTGAAAATCACCAAGAACCAATAAGTCCCAGAGACTAAGTGTTGAAAATCACCAAGAACCAATAAGTCTGCTGAAAAAATGACTAAGTGTTGAAAATCACCAAGAACCAATAAGTCCCGGAGACTAAGTGTCAAAAATCACCAAGAACCAATAAGTCTGCTGAAAAAATGACTAAGTGTTGAAAATCACTAAGAACCAATAAGTCCCGGAGACTAAGTGTCAAAAATCACCAAGAACCAATAAGTCTGCTGAAAAAATGACTAAGTGTCAAAAATCACCAAGAACCAATAAGTCTGCTGAAAAAATGACTAAGTGTCAAAAATCACCAAGAACCAATAAGTCTGCTGAAAAAATGACTAAGTGTCAAAAATCACCAAGAACCAATAAGTCTGCTGAAAAAATGACTAAGTGTTGAAAATCACCAAGAACCAATAAGTCTGCTGAAAAAATGACTAAGTGTTGAAAATCACCAAGAACCAATAAGTCCCGGAGACTAAGTGTCAAAAATCACCAAGAACCAATAAGTCTGCTGAAAAAATGACTAAGTGTTGAAAATCACTAAGAACCAATAAGTCCCGGAGACTAAGTGTCAAAAATCACCAAGAACCAATAAGTCCCGGAGACTGTCAAAAATCACCAAGAACCAATAAGTCTGCTGAAAAAATGACTAAGTGTTGAAAATCACTAAGAACCAATAAGTCCCGGAGACTAAGTGTCAAAAATCACCAAGAACCAATAAGTCTGCTGAAAAAATGACTAAGTGTTGAAAATCACCAAGAACCAATAAGTCCCAGAGACTAAGTGTCAAAAATCACCAAGAACCAATAAGTCTGCTGAAAAAATGACTAAGTGTCAAAAATCACCAAGAACCAATAAGTCTGCTGAAAAAATGACTAAGTGTCAAAAAATCACCAAGAACCAATAAGTCCCAGAGACTAAGTGTCAAAAATCACCAAGAACCAATAAGTCTGCTGAAAAAATGACTAAGTGTCAAAAATCACCAAGAACCAATAAGTCTGCTGAAAAAATGACTAAGTGTCAAAAATCACCAAGAACCAATAAGTCAGCTGAAAAAATGACTAAGTGTTGAAAATCACCAAGAACCAATAAGTCCCAGAGACTAAGTGTTGAAAATCACCAAGAACCAATAAGTCCCGGAGACTAAGTGTCAAAAATCACCAAGAACCAATAAGTCTGCTGAAAAAATGACTAAGTGTTGAAAATCACCAAGAACCAATAAGTCCCACGCACTAAGTGTCAAAAATCACCAAGAACCAATAAGTCTGCTGAAAAAATGACTAAGTGTCAAAAATCACCAAGAACCAATAAGTCTGCTGAAAAAATGACTAAGTGTTGAAAATCACCAAGAACCAATAAGTCCCAGAGACTAAGTGTCAAAAATCACCAAGAACCAATAAGTCTGCGGTACGGTTGGGGGCTTATATCTCGGGAACGGCGCGGCGAAAAATTCTGAATCTCGGGTCGGTGGAAGGTCTCGGGGGTCTGCAGCGAACGGCGCCATCCCCGTGGTCCGGGCCCCAGGGGGTCCCGAGTTATACGCAGCGCAACGTAAACCTTTTTGGGCTTATATCTCGGGAACGGCGGGGTCTGGAGGGCTGGGGCGGGCGTCCCCGGAGAGAGTGGGCCGGGGCCTTTCCAACGGGCCCGGGCACTCGGTCCGGGGAGGCGGGACTCGGGCGCTAGAGGCCACGGAAGATCGGGACCCCCGCGATCCGCGATCCGGGGGGGGTGCTCCCCGAGGCCCGGGAAGGATGTGTTCGGGCAAGGGCCGGGAGAGGAGCATTTCACCCGAGTTTGAGCGCTCTGGGTCTTTGGGTTCCCGAGTTATGAGCGAAAGTCTGCCGAAAACGGAGCCTCTCGGGCGCCCGCCATTTTGTGAAGCGCCCGATGGTTTTTGGCGAATAGCTCCGCGAAGGCAGGGCGAATCGGCGTGAAATTTTCAGGGTACATCGAGGGAGTTACCCCGGTTCGAACGAGACCGGCCCTGGGTCTCTGGGCGGCGGGAGAGCCGAGTTTCGTGACTTTACGTGCAAAGTATTAATGGAGCATAAGAACCAATAAGTCCCGGAGACTAAGTGTCAAAAATCACCAAGAACCAATAAGTCCCAGAGACTAAGTGTCAAAAATCACCAAGAACCAATAAGTCTGCTGAAAAAATGACTAAGTGTCAAAAATCACCAAGAACCAATAAGTCCCAGAGACTAAGTGTCAAAAATCACCAAGAACCAATAAGTCTGCTGAAAAAATGACTAAGTGTCAAAAATCACCAAGAACCAATAAGTCCCAGAGACTAAGTGTCAAAAATCACCAAGAACCAATAAGTCTGCTGAAAAAAATGACTAAGTGTCAAAAATCACCAAGAACCAATAAGTCCCAGAGACTAAGTGTCAAAAATCACCAAGAACCAATAAGTCTGCTGAAAAAATGACTAAGTGTTGAAAATCACCAAGAACCAATAAGTCCCAGAGACTAAGTGTCAAAAATCACCAAGAACCAATAAGTCTGCTGAAAAAATGACTAAGTGTCGAAAATCACCAAGAACCAATAAGTCCCAGAGACTAAGTGTCAAAAATCACCAAGAACCAATAAGTCTGCTGAAAAAATGACTAAGTGTCGAAAATCACCAAGAACCAATAAGTCCCAGAGACTAAGTGTCAAAAATCACCAAGAACCAATAAGTCTGCTGAAAAAATGACTAAGTGTTGAAAATCACCAAGAACCAATAAGTCCCAGAGACTAAGTGTCGAAAATCACCAAGAACCAATAAGTCTGCTGAAAAAATGACTAAGTGTTGAAAATCACCAAGAACCAATAAGTCCCACGCACTAAGTGTCAAAAATCACCAAGAACCAATAAGTCTGCTGAAAAAATGACTAAGTGTCAAAAATCACCAAGAACCAATAAGTCTGCTGAAAAAATGACTAAGTGTTGAAAATCACCAAGAACCAATAAGTCTGCTGAAAAAATGACTAAGTGTTGAAAATCACCAAGAACCAATAAGTCCCACGCACTAAGTGTCAAAAATCACCAAGAACCAATAAGTCTGCTGAAAAAATGACTAAGTGTCAAAAATCACCAAGAACCAATAAGTCTGCTGAAAAAATGACTAAGTGTTGAAAATCACCAAGAACCAATAAGTCTGCTGAAAAAATGACTAAGTGTCAAAAATCACCAAGAACCAATAAGTCTGCTGAAAAAATGACTAAGTGTCAAAAATCACCAAGAACCAATAAGTCTGCTGAAAAAATGACTAAGTGTTGAAAATCACCAAGAACCAATAAGTCCCACGCACTAAGTGTTGAAAATCACCAAGAACCAATAAGTCTGCTGAAAAAATGACTAAGTGTTGAAAATCACCAAGAACCAATAAGTCCCAGAGACTAAGTGTCAAAAATCACCAAGAACCAATAAGTCTGCTGAAAAAATGACTAAGTGTCAAAAATCACCAAGAACCAATAAGTCTGCTGAAAAAATGACTAAGTGTCAGAAAATCACCAAGAACCAATAAGTCCCACGCACTAAGTGTCAAAAAAAACACCAAGAACCAATAAGTCCCACGCACTAAGTGTCAAAACTACACCAAGAACCAATAAGTCCCGCGCACTAAGTCGAGTAATTTGAGGTGTTGGTCTGAGAACCAGCAGCGCGGTGATCGGTTTCCCAAGGCCCAGAGGGGTCACCCGTCCTGGGCATGGGTCATCCCTGGTGGGGGGTGGTGAGCGCAGAAACCACAAAATCTGGCCATCGCGGTATTGTAGGAGAGAGGTTGAGTCTGGGAAGAACCGGAGGAAACGAAGCGAGGCAGGGTGAGCCTCGGCCCAGACACCACCGGCGCTGAGAGGGGGTGCCGGTGGCGGTTGTATGCGAACGAACGAAGGCTCCGGGTGGT
>JBBHEA010000186.1:0-2500 GCA_038088235.1 Zacco platypus | reverse complement strand
GCGCGGTGGTTTTTGACTCATATCTCCACGGAGGTAGGGGGTAGGGACTCCATATTTGTACCCAAGTAAGGTGGGGTTAGTACGGTTAAAATGAGCCCGGGCCTGGGAGAATAGCTCCACGGGTCCCCGAGATATGAATTTTTAAAGCCCTCAGCGCGGGGCTGGTGACCTGCGACGCGCGGTGGTTTTTGACTCATATCTCCCCGGAGGTAGGGGGTAGTGACTCCATATTTGTACCCAAGTAAGGTGGGGTTAGCACGGTTAAAATGAGCCCTGTCCTGGGAGAATAGCTCCACGGGTCCCCGAGAAATGAATTTTTTAAAGTCCCCAGCGCGGGGCTGGAGAGCTGTAAGGGGGGGTGGTTTTCGACTGATATCTCCACGGAGGTAGGGGGCAGTGACTCCATATTTGTACCCAAGTAAGGTGGGGTTAGCACGGTTAAAATGAGCCCTGGCCTGGGAGAATAGCTCCACGGGTCCCCGAGAAATGAATTTTTTAAAGTCCCCAGCGCGGGGCTGGAGAGCTGTAAGGCGGGGTGGTTTTCGACTGATATCTCCACGGAGGTAGGGGGCAGTGACTCCATATTTGTACCCAAGTAAGGTGGGGTTAGCACGGTTGAAATGAGCCCGGGCCTGGGAGAATAGCTCCACGGGTCCCCGAGATATGGATTTTTAAAGCCCTCAGTTCGGGGCTGGTGACCTGCGACGCGCGGTGGTTTTTTATTTCTATCTCCACGGAGGTACGGGGTAGGGACTCCAAATTTATTCCCTAATAAGAAGGGGTTAGTACGGTTAAAATGAGCCCGGGCCTGGGAAGCTAGCTCCACGGGTCCCCGAGATATGGATTTTTGAAGCCCTCAGCGCGGGGCTGGTGACCTGCGACGCGCGGTGGTTTATGACTCATATCTCCACGGCAGTAGGGGGTAGTGACTCCATATTTGTACCCAAGTAAAGTGGGGTTAGTACGGTTAAAATGAGCCCGGGCCTGGGAGGCTAGCTCCACGGGTCCCCGAGATATGGATTTTTGAAGCCCTCAGCGCGGGGCTGGTGACCTGCGACGCGCGGTGGTTTATGACTCATATCTCCACGGAGGTAGGGGGTAGTGACTCCATATTTGTACCCAAGTAAGGTGGGGTTAGTACGGTTAAAATGAGCCCGGGCCTGGGAAGCTAGCTCCACGGGTCCCCGAGATATGAATTTTTAAAGCCCTCAGCGCGGGGCTGGTGACCTGCGACGCGCGGTGGTTTTTGACTGATATCTCCACGGAGGTAGGGGGTAGGGACTCCATATTTGTACCCGAGTAAGGTGGGGTTAGTACGGTTAAAATGAGCCCGGGCCTGGGAAGCTAGCTCCACGGGTCCCCGAGATATGGATTTTTGAAGCCCTCAGCGCGGGGCTGGTGACCTGCGACGCGCGGTGGTTTATGACTCATATCTCCACGGCAGTAGGGGGTAGTGACTCCATATTTGTACCCAAGTAAAGTGGGGTTAGTACGGTTAAAATGAGCCCGGGCCTGGGAGGCTAGCTCCACGGGTCCCCGAGATATGGATTTTTGAAGCCCTCAGCGCGGGGCTGGTGACCTGCGACGCGCGGTGGTTTATGACTCATATCTCCACGGAGGTAGGGGGTAGTGACTCCATATTTGTACCCAAGTAAGGTGGGGTTAGTACGGTTAAAATGAGCCCGGGCCTGGGAAGCTAGCTCCACGGGTCCCCGAGATATGAATTTTTAAAGCCCTCAGCGCGGGGCTGGTGACCTGCGACGCGCGGTGGTTTTTGACTGATATCTCCACGGAGGTAGGGGGTAGGGACTCCATATTTGTACCCGAGTAAGGTGGGGTTAGTACGGTTAAAATGAGCCCGGGCCTGGGAAGCTAGCTCCACGGGTCCCCGAGATATGGATTTTTGAAGCCCTCAGCGCGGGGCTGGTGACCTGCAACGCGGGGCGGTTTTTGACTGATATCTCCCCGGAGGTAGGGGGTAGTGACTCCATATTTGTACCCAAGTAAGGTGGGGTTAGCACGGTTAAAATGAGCCCAGACCTGGGAGGATTGCCTAATGGGTCCCCGAGATATGGATTTTTAAAGCCCTCAGCGCGGGGCTGGTGCCCTGCGACGCGCGGTGGTTTTTGACAGATATCTCCCCGGAGGTAGGGGGTAGTGACTCCATATTTGTACCCAAGTAAGGTGGGGTTAGCACGGTTAAAATGAGCCCAGACCTGGGAGGATTGCCTAATGGGTCCCCGAGATATGGATTTTTAAAGCCCTCAGCGCGGGGCTGGTGACCTGCAACGCGGGGCGGTTTTTGACTCATATCTCCCCGGAGGTAGGGGGTAGTGACTCCATATTTGTACCCAAGTAAGGTGGGGTTAGCACGGTTAAAATGAGCCCAGGCCTGGGAGGATTGCCTAATGGGTCCCCGAGATATGGATTTTTAAAGCCCTCAGCGCGGGGCTGGTGCCCTGCGACGCGCGGTGGTTTTTGACAGATATCTCCCCGGAGG
>JBBHEA010000185.1:0-30826 GCA_038088235.1 Zacco platypus | reverse complement strand
AATTAAACTGAACTAATGAAACAAAATGCCTCTGTGAACAAATGGTAGAAGTTGTTGGACAATTACCTGTTTCTTAATCCAACTAAAAGCTTTCTTCCACTCTCGTGCACAATGAAAACAACTAGGAGAATTCCATCTACGTCATGCTCCAGGTGACCTGATGTATTGTGTTTGGCAAAGTAGAAGGGTATGAAAATATGTAGTACCAGCGTGACACAGTACAATATTGAGAAGCAGCTGAAATTGTGAACAAAAGAAGATTCGGGTGGAGACGAGTTGACCTGAGATCTTCACTCGTAACATAATGTTCGTTGGGTGGTCAAATGGTACATCTATACACATTTTATTAAGGTCACTTATTTCTAGTACGCGATTGAAAAGGGAAACAATTACATTTTCGATATATAAATCTGCTTCCTTTTTCCAAAACTAGCAAAGATGACGGCTCTTCATCTGTACTTCTTATTCATGTTGTTTGCTGGGGCCGGACGGACTGAAGAAAACAGAAAATTACCTGCTTGGGTAGAGATGGCAGGCGAAACAACGGATTTTTGTGAAGCGAATAAGATGTGTACATCCTTGGTAACAGAAGCGGGTTACACGTCTTTCCTGATAGGAAGGAAGTTTCTCAAAGTTCCAGGGCAGAAAGCTGACTTTTGGACGAGTATTCACAACTTCAACGCCCCTGCAATAATCCATAATACACCCTGGTATGATGCAGATCCGAGAGTCGACGACCCAGTAGATGTAATGAACAAATGGGCATCTGGTGCAGACGGTAAACCGATTGTCGTTTGGTCTCCAAGAGCAGGCGGAATTCAGTTTGAAAATTTTTCATCGAAGATAGCTCGTCAAGTGCTTTGTGAAAAGTATCCGGTTCCACGTATGCAGATAGATATAAGAAGATTTAAACCGTGTCAATTCAGTTATCACAAAACCAGCTCGAATATCCCTCTTGGTTGTGTACAAACGGTGAACGCAGCAACGCAGCTTTTATGTTTAAAAAGGTAAGTTTTGTACTTTTCTGGATTAAATAACATGTACATTGAGTTTACACGAGTTCACCAAATTTGTCCATGTGGCATTATCTAAGTTGCGATATCCCCTCTGTATGCAGAATAAAAACACGTTTCTGAGTACAAAACTCTTATATTCAAATTGGGTGAAATTATCACAAGATTATTATACGGAAATCTGAACGAAAATACTCTTTTGCTTTGTGAGCCACTTTAAAACATTTTAAATTGAGGACAGCGATTGAGACTATTTTCCAATTGTTCATCCTATAAATTTACCGAAATACGTTATAGTGGTTGGATGAAATACGATTGCGTCATTACTGCGTGATTTGTGGCAGCTCCTTCTTCCTTTTAGTAAAACACATTAAACAGTGATTTTACCTGAACGAGCCGCATAACCGGTAGTCCTGATGTTGAGTTCATCTTAGTGGAAATCTTTTCATTTCAGTAATTAAAAATCCGTCAAGTATGATGTTTACATATTGTCGTTCTGAGTTGCATTACGCGGTAACTGTGGCCAATTTGTGAAACCAGTAAAGATTTTTGTGGTTCGCTAATACTTCTTAGAATTTCCAAAGTATCCATCGAATCGATTTGCAGTTCCCACGAAAAATATGCTTCAGTGTAGATTTGATCTATGTGCAACTATTTTACTAAGCACGGAATAAATGTTTTAACGAGTTCTACTCTCCTTTCAACTTCTTAACCTCGTATACTGTTTGCGCGAATTGATGTATTAGGGGATCTTGTTATTTCACCGTTTTGTCATAGATAACGACTCACCTACCTATAAAACAGTAGAGAACTGGAATATCAAAGGAAGGGCATGTTAGATCCTAGCATACACAGGACAAATCTAAGGGTACATTTTTTAAATTTGTGCGTTTATTGTTCTTCATGTCTTGCATCAGCGAAATGAATGTTTTTCTCTGATGACCACAATGTGAATCAAAATGAATTTCTCCTTATATTGTTTGGCCCAAACTTAAGGCATGAATAATTTTGTTGCCAAATATGACTTTATAGAACTTGACAGGCAGAGTACTACATTCATTTTTTCATATATATTTTCCAGGTGTGCCATTGATGTCCATTGTCGAAACGTTTACTACAGTTCATCCAAGAAGATTTGTGAATATCCGCTTTCCATCACGGCCTCACTGCATGTTATTCACAGACAAAATGAAAACGAATGGAGTTGTTTCATCAAAGTATAGTGATTTGCGAAAAATCACCGCGTGAATGTCTATCGTCTCATGTATTCTTCATGTGCAGAATATAAAAATCTGCTAGCATCGTGATTCTTCTGGTCATTCATCTAGCTGTGCACTAAATCTAACTTTAGTCAGTGACCACTAAAAGAGCAGTCGAAATTCCCCCAATATTTTAAATTCACTTTTCATTGGAACGTAATCAGACGGTACATTTTACAAACGATTTATCTATATCAACCGCTTCATATTAAATCGCACATGACGCGCAAAGTATGGTTGTAAAATTTTTATATCTTGTCGGTTCTATTGAGTGGCGTCCGCAAGAATGATGCTATCCTTGATCAAAGCTTGAGACATAAAGACAACTACTTCAGACACTGCGACAAATACAAACTATCCCAGAGAAAGCTGAGAGGCGTTCATTGCGCCTTAATATAATCAACTACAGATTAAAATCATCAGTGAGAGAGTGCTCCACGATGGATGAGTTGTAAGAACGTTGAATATGTAATGTAATGACCCCGGGTTGAATCCCGGTTGGGTCAATGAACTTCGTGTGCTCCTCTCTAGGCCAGTGCAAGCTAACTGTATCTCAGACCTCGTGCAGCCTACGTGCAATAGAAGGTCCGGATTGTGGCTCAGACCACTATCTTGTACGAGCAATCTTGAAACTTAGTCCGCAAATTAACTTCAGCGCAGGACACAGGCACATGTTGTCAAATTGAACGACGACAAAAGCAGCAGCATATTCACTCGAGTGATGGCGAAAAGAAAGTTATTCGCAATGACATTCAAGTGATATCATTTACAATTTTCTATGATGGCTCATTGAAGTCTGATCGTCATGCACTGATAAGAAATTACACAAAATGATGATGAGTCCTGTAGTTGGAATCTCTGTCTACCGGTATTAGATACCAACCCTATGCGATCTAGATTATTCCAAGGGAATTAAGTGATCAGGTATTATTGACGAAACTGAACTGACTAGAGCTAGGTTCACTTAAGCAATGATGTAATATCCAATCCTGATTTTATTCGCGAGTCAATGCATGTGACAATCGCTTCGTCCATAAACTCACGCGTGCCCACTGCTTCATCGATCCGCAGCAGCCAGCTTCATGACTAGACTGAATGTGACTGTTACTCACTCAGCACCGATTGGTGTTCAGGTAATCGATCACGGTAAACAGATGCTCTCCATTTACATTTGATGTACACAGCAAACACAGTCACACTTGAACATAAAATTCGAGCAAATATAGTATACATCAACGAGACAGTCTTCTACCTCACTATCCAGGGATACAACAGATACATTTAAGCATAGACTGACGGAACTCCTCAAACGAAAAACGCTAACAGTCGATACTTTGATATTTCTTTAGTGTTGGTACATTGTGGCCGTTATGGCGTCTTACAAACCCACGAAAGTGTACAGCAGAACTTATGAACAACTTTAATGAAAACTAAACTCTCCGTTAAATAATTATACCATTATGCCGATAATAAATAACTACGTTGTATCTTGAATCAAAGCTTTTGTTAAGTGATAAACTATCTACCAGCTTTTGTTAATACATGACTGTTGCGAGATGTGAGGTGGAGGCAACTTATTATCATAGCTGATTTACCCGCTGATTTCATGACAGTGTTACTCTATGGACTATCGCCACTAGATGATGATCAGGACGCTCACCTGGATGAGTGTGGTTCACTCAGCCTATCGCCCTTATCGAAAGTTATCAGCACTGCAAGTGCCGGGATCGTACCACGGTCCCGTGTCACATTGATGTTTAGCCACCAGCTAATACAACCAGTACGCCACCGTGACACGGCAACTGAGTGTTGCTGGGATAGGTTAAAACAACACACTCACTGTTGATTCGCTTCATTACTGTGAAACGAAGGTAGCTCGCTTGCAATCGAGTAAGACTTTACCGCTGTCCCAGGGTCGGTTTAGAAGGAAATAATTGAAAGTGAAGCAATGTACTTGGGATCAGAATCACCGCGTGCATCGGTATCGCACCACGGATTAATGTCTCATTGTTGTTATTTGTTCTCAAACTCATTAATTCCTCTCCTCCAAGTATATACCTCCTTATTTTGTTATTTTATGTGGTACTCCTTTTCAACGACAGCTATTAAGATTTTATTTCTCCACAGATACGTTAGGTTCAACCCTCTAGATGGTTTCTTTCAGAATAAACTCTTCAAATTCCACTATTCATTACAACTTTCCAATTATGGCAGTTCTATAAAATTTTGTTTCTGTAAAACCGTTTGAAACGCTCGCACCGCTAACAAACCACAGGCACGCTACTGTGGTAGTCTCCAACCTGCCAAGACTGGCAACCACTTGCAACAAGAGCTAGCAGTTCTACGCTATTCGTTCTCAATGGGACACTTAGAAACTAACACTTAAGAAACATGTCTTGGAATGCCGCTGCCCATGCTCCTGATGCAGTGATAACACCACATCACCTATGAAACCTACAACGCGTGTCCAGATCTGTCTTTATAATCGGAAATTCAATCCAGTGGCAAAGAATTTCACATCTTATTGCATATTTTTGCTACTATGAAGGTTTCGAAAACAAGCCATCTGGACAGTACTGACGACAGGTGTTCTTGGCTCTGCCAACAGCCGCCTCTGACACCTCGACTTTTGTATGAAAAATGAAAAATAATAATTTGCAAACCTTATGATGTTATAATGTTCACTTGCAATTGTTAGCGCGAAAAAAACCTACATAAAGAAACGAAAAGATGATAAAAAGACCACACAGATATCCATCAATTGTCTCAGTTTAACGAGCAGTCAGAGAGGAAGTTGATATAAGATCCACGCAGTTAGACCACTAATGGAACCTCCTCAAAGATGTTGTTTGGAGAAAAGTTATCCTTCACACTAACATTTCTCCGAAGGCATAACTATCATGGAAATACGAATTTTAACGAGACCAATGGCCGACTTTCGTTTATATTATTCGTTCATTACATACTTTAGGAAATATTTGAATCTCCGATGTGAGAACCCTATGTTTTTGCGCTCAACATTTCTGTATTGTTTACTAACGTTTCTTGAACTACTCCTTTTCGGTACGTGTTGATGTTAAGCCCTCATTTCCATATCGTTAGATCATATTTTTCATATGCAATCATCATCTTCTCATCGGACGTTAAGCTCTCTTTTTGGTTTAAAAACTTGCTTGAACGAAAATACCCGTATGAATCATTAGAAGACAAATTAGCGAACAAGACTTGTTTTCTGCGATCGTTCATCGGGCTAATACAACGCAAATTTATATATAGGTCAGTTTGGCTATCATTTGTTACAGAATGTGGTGTAGGACTAGTGTTCTTAGGTCAAAAGGTCAGGACGTCAATGTCTGTTGTGTCATTAGTGGAAAGGGGGTGGAGGTGGTTACGTTTGGCCAACAGTTTAAGTGGTCGCACCAGTTTCTTCTGAATACATAGACTGGGGCTTCTTGAGCGGATTGCGATGGCCTCAGCGATCGATAATAGTTTGCAACTGGTAGCACGTGACCGGTTTGCAGGAACTCGATAGATTACATTGAATGCTTCGTCTCGATTGACAGAGTGGTTTGACTCGACCAAATGTGGTCCACTTTCTAGTGAACATATTAAACAATTCACCTTATACAGTCGTTATATGGATGACATTTTTATTCTTGCGAACAAAGAGATCCAGCCCAATAGAGTTTTGCGATCGTTTAATTCAGTCCATCCAAACATTCGGTTCACCGTAGAACCTGAATGTAATAATCAACTAAACTTTCTCGATGTAAGTGTGATAAGGGCAGAAGATGGAGGATTTAGACGTAGAGTGTATAGAAAACCCACTTGGATGGGCCAGTATATACATTTTTTTAGTTTCGTTCCCATCAAACAAAAGCGAAACTTGATTAGGTGCATAACCCTAAGAGCGATGAGAATTTGCTCGGTAGAATATTTACAAGAGGATCTTAAAGCCATAGAGCAGGTATTTTTACAGAACGGCTACCCGCTAAAGTTCGTACATAAAACAATGGAATCCACTAAACAAGCGGTAAGACCACAATATCCCGAGAAAGAGAAGGTATTTCTTAGTTTGCCATTTAAGGGAGACTCGCAGGCAGAGCTAGTCACTCGAAGAATAATTCACTCGATCGATAAAACATATAGAGCTGCAAAGTTTTGTTTGAGTTTCAGTTCCAGACCCATTATCAGGCTCCAACTGAAGGACAAATTACCGAAGTCTACCTGCAGCTTTTGTGTATACTCATTCGTATGCTCGTATCGAGCATCGTATGTTGGACGTACGACAAGGCATTTTTCAGTCAGAACGCGTGAGCATTGCCCCGGCTCCCTGGGTCATGGAATCACGAAACCAAGAATGAGTTCAATCATGGCGCACTTGGTCGATTCAAATCACTTGGTCAATCGAAATCAGACTTTCGAAGTGGTCTACCGAGTACCTCCAAACAGGTCACGTGCTGTTAGGTGCAAACTGCTATCGATCGCGGAAGCCATCGCAATCCGATTACGCAACCCTGACCTTTGTATCCAGAAGAACCTTGTCCGTCCTCTAAAACTATGCTGGCCTAATGTAGTTATCTCCCCTCCTCTCTCACTAGTGACCTTTTGACTTACATCATCTCTTGTACACCCACCGCCATTTACCAGAGATTAGATTGTACTGACCGATATATAAATACTTGCGTTGTATTAGCCAGAGGACCAAACGCAGAAAACAAGCTTTGTTCGCTACCTTGTGTTCTGATGTCTTCTACGGGTATCTTCGATCAGTTCTTCTGAATACATAGACTGGGGCTTCTTGAGCGGATTGCGATGGCCTCAGCGATCGATAATAGTTTGCAACTGGTAGCACGTGACCGGTTTGCAGGAACTCGATAGATTACATCGAATGCTTCATCTCGATTGACAGAGCGGTTTGACTCGACCGAATGTGCCGTTATTGCGCTGGTGCTTGGTTTGCTGTTTAATTGACCCAAATAGGTGGGACAGTGCTCATGTGTTCTGTCTGACAAACGCATTGTCGTACGCCCAAAACTTGAGTTAGTGTGTGGTCAAGTTTTGTGCCTGATCACGAAGAGAAACAATTGAGGGTTGCTCTCTATATTCATGTTGATTATTGTTAATAGTACCGTTTTCCCTAGATTTGTGTTTTGCTTATCCTTGAGAACGGAATGACGCGTCACTCAACCGATTTGTGACCCAGTGTCGATCACTTGAACAAAGTCAGATCGAATCCCTAGACTGCTTGCCATGGTCTATATCCATTCAGGCTTCGCTATTCTGAACATTTGAATATTTTTTGGAAATATATTCAGCCTCCTGCTTTGCTCAGTTGGTCTCCTTTGAAAATGCTATTTTATTCAACATCCGCATTGTTCAAAAATTATTATTTAAGTTTGAATTAATTTGTCGGCTTAGCGTTGGTTAATTCAAACAGACATACAATTAAGCAAGATAAATGAAGCAGAAGTAAAGCGTTCCATCTATGCAAATTTCAATCTTCCCCTCACATGACATTTTTTGTATGACACCCATAAAATGAACATCAAACTCTAAATTCAACACTCCGAATACCAAAGTTAATCCTCGTATTCTTTAACTAAGCTTCGTTTATCTTAAAGTGAGCTTATCTCCTTGACGCCCTTAGTGCGGCTATTCAGCACTACTGCACCGCGATCGTACCATGGGCTAGTGTCTGTTGTTTAGCCACCAGCTAATACAACCCCTACGTTACGGTGACATGAAAACTGCGTGTTGCAGGAAGGTAGTAGCAACCATACGCACATCCGTTTAGCTCCCTCCATGTGGACCGAAAGTTGCTCGGGCACGTGTGGTTTGTATGAAGTGAAGGAAGTTTTCACCCTTGCATTCATCATGGCGCGGTGCTGATGAGCCCCACTCAAGGTGAAACAACTGATTGAATCACCTTCCCACTCAGGGGCCATGGTGATAACTTGCACGATTGCAGGCCAACCCCATGAGACCGATCAACCTTCGGTCCACAGGAAGAGTAAACCGGGAGTGAGTAAATGTTTCAAATACTCCAAATAGCAAACTCTTTCAAAATGTCATAAGGTTTATCGCAATCTTTAAAATCTTGAACCGGATTTATATTATTATGCTTGGTGGTTATGAATAATACCTAGGTAGATCTATGCCCAATTCCTCGAATGTGATGATCGGGTGAATGTGTTAAGTTGTTTTCTAGCACAGTTTACAAAAGAACAGGGATGTTTCCAGCCCACTAGGTACATCAGAATTCCTTATATAACTGGGGAGTTTATTCGCGTTGCAACTGTTATCTTACTAAGTGCAATATCTTGGAAGACTTTCACTTGAGCTCGGGAATATGATTCCAAATCCAAGGTAGATAGTATGATACATTTGTGTATACTCCCGGAAAGGTTGGGTCGCCGCAGTTCAAACCGAATGATATAACTCCATCCAAGTACCATTGATGTCCACGTCTACATTGAAATGGACCACCGGAATCAAACTGAAAGGTGAAATTGAGAATTAAGATATACCATACAGTCCTCTATATAAAACAAAACTGAATACGAGAAATATGGAATGTAGGTTTGAGACGTTTTGTGTGTTTAATATCATATACTGATCTAATACTATCGTTTGCATAAGATACTCGTGTTTCATGCTGGTTTACCAGTTTCTTCATAACGTTCATCTTGTCAGGAATGCTTTGGCAAAACTTTGCTAGCTTGTCATTGACACGGTGGGATATGAGCCAACCACTGTAACATAGGGAGTCTAATGAAAGCTCAACCTTGTCATACAGTCATACAGTTCAACCAGGGTTTCTTCTGAAGAGAATATTCTCTGATGTTCCGTTCTTTGGCGAGGTTGTTCAACAATAGCTGCACAAAAGCACTAGTTCTTGTGCATACTTCAGATCGCTCTCCAACCGTGAACTTAAAGCTGATCAGTCACGTGTTAACTTTCAATCAAACAAGCCTTCACCACAACCTCCGGGTGGGGTTGAGAGGGAATAAGTGAGAGTGGTTCATCAAGCCCATCTCAGTTAATCATTGGACGACCGTTTCACTCTTACTGGGATTTTTAAACACTGTGCGCGCTAGGCTTGAACCACGGGCTAGTGTCCCACCGTTGTTTAGCTTCCCACCTCACCCTGGTGTCGTGATAAAAACTTGCTCTATTACAATTTAACCCGTAATGACCAATTAACATTCGGTTCATAGTTAGGGCGCAAACTGAAAGTGTGTGTGTGTGCAATCGTTAACACATCCCTGAAACGTTAACGTTAATTCACTCCACGTCAGGAAGGTCTGGACATTTTCTTTCAAATGTTTTCTATCTTGGGTCAGACAGTCTCCCACGTTGAGCTTCGGAAGGCATTGACCTCATGTCGTCATACTGTCAAGATTGGCCATCTTAGATTCACTCTGGCTAATTCTATCCGTAATGTCGATGGTGTTTGTAACAATACTTTTTACGGTAGAAGGTTGTTAACCTTCTGCCCAACCCCCCTACTAGGAGGACCCGTGGTTCTCTGTCAGGGTTTTCTTCCCTTAGACCATGTTGGTTCACGACAACTTATTCGTATATTCGGTGTACCCCTCATATGAGGGATCCCCCATCCACCACCCAGGGGACGGGCCTCTACGCCGTATGGTCCCAGCACGAGGACATCCCAGAAACAACCAGACGTTATGATTGTGTTGGTTGGTGATTTGGTTGTGTGGCCGTTGATACTGTGTGTCCGGTTAACCGAGTTTTTAGGTGTGATGCGTTGATTCGTAGGGGGTGGTGTAAATTGGGGTCGATGTCTATGTGTTGGTCGATGAAGTCGGACGTAGAGTGCCATGCCTCCAAAAATTCTCGCCCTAGCTTTGTGTTTCCAACCGCGAGGATACTGACATTTTACTGACATTCTACGTCCGACTCCATCAACCGACGCATGTACATCGACCCAATCTAAACCCCCCTATTAAGCAACGCACACACCTCAGAACTCGGTCAATTGAACACACAGGATCAATGACCGCACAACCATACCCGACGACAGAAACAGACCGATAAACTTCACAGGCGCAATTAAGTTCAGGTCAAGTGGGGACTTCAACCGGTAGCCAACATGCGTCAACAAGAACAATGGCGTAACCTACTGGAGACCCACCACAACAGGAACTCAACGTATAAAAGTAGGCACGTAGGATGAAGCAGCACCAACAACGCACTGACGATGTCACCACGAATGGGACGAAACGTTTGCTAGCCAATTACCAAGCTCAGCGAACCAACTTTCTCGTTTTTAGCAACGTTTGTAGATTTGAGCGGTGAAGAAGCTTTAAGTTAGTATTTGGAGGGAAAACCCTCCGAGTATACTTGACCACTCTTTCTGAGGTTCTGTGAAAGGCACTAACTCTTACATACAGTACAAATACATTATCTTATTTGATACAATGGCCTTCGCAGATTCCAGTTTTTCTATCTTGCATGTACTGACGGATGAACACTTTGGGGAAAATTGTAATTTTCATCATTATCTGGCTTATTTTAAGTTTTAATTACCCAGTGGCTGTTCAGCCTGATGACAGAGGCATACGGATGTTCTTTTTGGGTGGCATAACTGCTACGCATGTTTGGAAAAAAAGGTGATGCATGACTAAGGGAAAGCGTTTGAACAGAAAAGTCAACAAAACGTACAGTACAAGCGTCTTGACCAGCTAGATCATTTACAGCGCAAATCATAGAGTCAGCCAGCACTGGGATCTCTTCACCGTACTGTTGACGCAGTTTGTCATAAATATCCACACACTTGGATTTTGGTAGCACTTCGAGGTGGACGTGGCGTTGTTCATTTGAAATGGTTGGAGCGTCTGATATATGTAGGTTCAGAGAGAGAAAACACTGTGTCAGGCGATATAAATACGTTAAAATGTTTATCAAACATAGTTACTTTCAAACCCGTACACGGTTTGACGAGTTTCAACTATAAAAAGATTCAAAAAGATACCGTGTGCTCTTACGGGGTATCCGGAATCCAGATAGACAAACACTGTAAGCAGATGAGCAATGAGTTGAGAAAGTTCACTCGAGATCATGGGCTAAAGGATTCATCACGAATGATAGTTTGGAAATCTTTGCACGAATGCTGTTGACCACGGCACCAGTTTGAGTCAAACTTCGTTTCATTTACTGATCACTATATATGGACAAAGTTGTCCGCATCGCCACAATATACCTCCGAATAACACAGAAATGTTTTAAACATCAAAACAAGCAGTTACGCAGTTCGTAATTCAAGGATATTGTGTGCGTCTATCCATTGGTGGGAATTACCACCAAACAGAGTCTCAAACTTGAGCAGTGTGCACCAAATGATCCAGGTGAGTTTATACCGGTAAGTTCACAAGTCCTGAACTTTTAATAATACATTAAATGATGAAGAATTCCTGTGGGAGAACAATATTTTTCGATAACAGAGAGAAAAAAGATTAGTAGAAAAACAAGTGACGCGTTTTCTATAATGTTCAGGTAACATAAGAAGAATTGTAAGTCTGTTAAGTAATTGGGACTTGCAATGTTACAAAATGTCCTTCAAGTTTACTAGAAACATCATTTTCAAAAAAATAATCTTACACGTAACCGAAACTACAAGCCGGAAATTAAACTAGCCTGTGATCCGTAATTGACCCGGAAGGCTTGGTCGTTCGATACAACCGGGAAAGTTAGTGGGTTATCGCATCGAGGCAGTCGGGCATCACATAACACTCACGTGACACCAGTTTATAGGTTCATAAGTGATTACTCTGAACTGCTCACCGTGTAATGGTAGAAGTTCAAGTTCAAATCCGGTTTCGCTACTGATGAACCCTAATAAGAACGAAAAACGGATCTAAAACTTCATTTTAGTATGAGCGGATCGGAGAAATCATATTTGAATGCTGAAAACTGCTTGAGAAAGGGGAACGCACAGTGAAAAAAAAGAAATTGAACAGCTCTTCGCTGTATAATGTTGAAAACCCCATCAATGTTACATATGTATAAAACCAACCTCCGCTACTAGTCATTTAGAACATCTATTATGTAACCGACAAAATTTGAACCTTATTTTACTAATTCGATCAACTTTGTTGAGTGCCTCCACCCTCTTTTCTTCTTCCAAAACTTACATTCTTAGGGTTGAAAATTCGGAAATTGCAACCATTTGCTTCCAATCTATCCTTCTTTGCTGAGCGCCACTTGCCGGCTGCTATTGTGGAACAGATTTTTTCGCTGTTAACCTTACCAATTACCGACAAGCCGAACATGACGCAGATTTCCAATAGTGACACGCCACCTTCTTCTCAAAAGACATTGAGAGGATAGACTTACTGCATGGCTTTCTTTAAAAGTTTATGATAGCGGTTTTTTAATACTGGTACACGAAAATCATGCAAATGGACAGTAGAAGACTACTCCATCCAAAATAATTGATTTGCTCTCCAAAAAATTTTGAACTTCACCTCACCCAACATTAAAGTTGAACGATCGTGAGGAGAGATAAAAATATACGATTTGATCTATGTCAGTGAGTTCGTGGACGGCCGTTCTGCTCTTATCATCAGCACATCGTTGACTGAGATTCGAAACCACGGATAAGTGACAACATCTGAGTCACCTACTTGGTGTTGTAGTGAAATGTTAAAGATTGCATACATTTCTAGTTCATTTACTCACAGTGGATAAACCCCAGTGTGGGTGTCGTGGTGAATGCTTCCTTATTACAACCCAACACAAGTGAGTGATCAAAAACCTGTTCACAATAAGGAAACAAGCTAAAATTGTATGCTATTCAGTTGTTTTAAACAGCAGCAAGGTGGTGACATAATTTCAAGTTAGTAATAGTTCAGTCGTGTTTATTTATTTTTTATACATAGTTGTGATCATATATTACTATTACTATGTATAATAATATAAGCATGGGTACATTAGTTCCACAATCCCCCTGATAATGACACGTTTTATTCCTTCAGAAATTATCATTTCCTCAGCAGTTCCAGGCGTAGCTGAGAGGTTTAAAAAGCACTTAACGATCTTGTAATGTCAGCAGCATTTCCACTTGGATGAAGCATGATGGGTTTCTTTTTTGAAAACTTCCAGATAACTAAAGCATCACTTAAATCAATCACTCTGTTAAGTGATTCTCAACTTTCACACTAAGCTTGGTGTTTAACTAATAACTTTCTTCTATTATTAACCTTGAGAATCACCTAGACACACCAAGCTCAAGAAAACTAAAACGACTCACCATACACCGTGTGTCCCCAACCGGCTACAATGCACAGTTGACCCGCTCTAACCGGCGCATTAGTCCGCGGTAGACAGGCGATGTTAACATTTTGATTAGAGGTAACTTCGTGGCGCAAACGAATTAGTGCGATGTCGTTAGACAACAACGGACCTCGAAGGAAAAACAGAAAAAACTACTAAATTGACGTTTTAACTGTGCTCATCTACCAGTTTATCAACAAATAGTGGAAGCAGAATTAAAATTTGTGCGCGTAACTGCAGCTCGAGTTTTTCAAGAAGGATAAACTAAACATGTCCATTTTATTAATTATCCAAAAATAATGTAATTAGACGATAAATTTATGTTTTAAATACAACTACGGTTATGTTAAGAAATATCTTAAATATCAATTAAAAGTAAATAATGCTAGTATACAATATTCTCATTTCACCTATTTTTGTCTTTTACAAATGTATCCGTTAAAATAAGAGAAAAAAAGAATATTTCGGTAGTCGTGGTCCTTTGTGTGAAAAATCTATTATCAATTCAAGCCAGAAATGATTACTTCAAAGTCTACTAAGGAGGTCTGTCAACGACTTCGTGTATTTTGTCCTGTTTTATAATTATGTTATGTGCTCTTGTGACGTAGCCACGAAAGTAAAATGTATTTGGTTACACTTAGTCAGCACCAAAATATCCGCTCACAATCCCTAATATGTTTGGTACGGACGGAAAGGTCATCGTGTTACCCTACTTTACAAACATATTTGAAAGATGAAAAAAAATCGAACAGGGAGACGTGTAAGGTTTAAATAGGAGACTACCTATTATTGAAGGCAGACACATTGTAAAACCTTTCTTTCGAAAACTGTTTTTAGAGGACTACCAATTTTCCTTTTTCTTTCTCTTCTCTTCTGCAAAACATTGACGCCCGAACATTCTCGAAAATCCGTTACATATATATGATATTGCTATGGGGTCCCAGCACACAGGTATTTGTGCAATTGTTTTGCATGCAAGCAGTACAGTGAATTTGACAAAAAGTAGCTATTTTTAAAGCTGCCGTACATATGATCAATATTGAGTAATAGACGCGAAAAATTCCCATATCTTTTATTATGTGAAAACATTTTTGAGAAGAAATTCGTGCTTTGCCCAATATTTTTGAAATCTGTACACTAAATCCTTGCCTCAAGTGCCTTCAGTCTACAGGGTTCCATTTATGTGGAATAATAGATTATTTTCATATGATTTTCAAAAACAGATGGACATCAACTCCCACCTTAAGCTCTGCATTCACTTACGTCCGTATTGTTCGTGGGTATAGATAGCCTCAACTTCCATGTCGACATGTGGAGGATCATTGTTTAGCATATCATGTTCACCGATTCGTGCAATCCATCGACGAGGGTTAGCAGACAAGAATTTATGCTCTTCAGTTGGGCTGGAAAACCAACAAAACTGCAATGATGCAATAGTTGATACTGGCACGAACTTGTTGGGTTCTTCAATATGTTCAATGTACACATGACATTCATATTTTATCTGAAAAGTATTTCCATTGCTGTGCTTAAAATTCCATACGAATCTAGTGGGCTGTTAAATTAAAACCTTCTCTACTAAGGTTCTATGTACATATTTACGACAAGCATGTATAATAATAGCTGTCGAATATTCTGTCACTTGAGTGCAGATGGCTCTCTAGTGTAAAATGAAAACTTGAGAATATAATTGAAAATACCCCGAAATTCACGCGGGGTTACGTTCCTATACTCCCCGCGAATTTTGGACGAACAACGAACAAAGACCTATAAATACATATCTTCATATGTTAAACAATAAATGTGTCTTCAGAATATGTCAACTTCACTAAGAATTGTTGTTATAATTTAAATTGCACTTTAAAGTTGTACCCTCGCGCTGGGACCAAACGGCGTAGAGGCGCATCCTCTGAGTGGTGGATGGGGATCCCTCATTTGAGGGGTACACCGAATATACGAATGAGATGTCCCGAACCAACGTGGTCTAAGGGAAGGAAACCCTGACAGAAAACCACTGTCCTCCTAGTTAGGGGGTTTGGCAGAAGGCTAACAACCTTCTACTGTAAAAAGGATTGTTATAGACACCATGGACATTATGGATAGAATTAACCAGAGTGAAGCTAACATAGCCAATGTTGGCAGTATGACATGGGGTCAATGCCTTCCGGAAGCTTAACGTCTGCCGACATTTTCGTGGGAGACTGTCCGACCCAAAATCGAAAACATTGGAAAGAAAATGTCCAGGCTTTATGCGCCTCCTGGCACGGAGAGGATTAAGGTAAGGTTAAAGTTGTACAAGAATAATTAAACATAAACTGTACTGTACTATAAAGTACATATGGTAAGATACCGAACACCGTGAACGTAGATGTACTACTCTCCGCCACTGTGTGCTCAAACGCTGAATTCTCGTGGGCATATTTTCTACGAGACATTGAACGCTATGGTGTAAGTTTTCTTTGCGTACGATGGTGGATTATATGAAAAAGTTTTGGAACGAGTAAATCATGAGTACGCGTTTTTGGTTCATAAAAAAACAGTTAACCTCGGTAATCGCGAGGGTTAGAGACCACAACTACCCGGGAATAACCGAAATCCGTAACACTAAGTACGCTGCTAATAAGTTTACGGCTGCCTATTTTGATAGCGTAAACATAAAAATACATTTGACCATCATCCCGAAACACCTTCAAAGTTATCATCCAACATTACTCTTAAAGATACACTGTTTAAAGCTGTCTGAACACTCGCAACTGTTACTCCAAGAGGGGCTAAAACTAATCCATTTACCCAAAGATTCAGGCAAGCAAAAAATAGTAACTGTAATCTGAGAACCATAGATAACGAACGGTGAATAAGCGAATTTTTTGCGAACAATTTGCAGTTACTTTTTACAGAAAAATCCACGAATAGGTGGGGTCGAATGTATACAGGTCTGTCTAACAGCTTGTGACACAACTAATAATACATTCAGATCGTGTGAAATATTTCTTTCCCTCATTATGAGATTGAGTGTATCGTGAAAAAGTTTTTCTTTTCTGTCATCACTGTCACTGGAGTACTTCACATTTCTTTATCGGTTTCAGTGCATCCGGAGAATCGTTTATAGTGCAAACCACTTATAAACAGCAAATAGGTAGGGATAAACGTTTGCTGCCCAAATGTACAGAAAATGGAAAGTGCGACCACTCTGACCACTCTGAGCCTTTTATTACGTGCCAGTTAATTATCGGTTATGTGACTGGCTCGCATTACGAACTAAGCTGTATCTAAATTTGTCCGTCTTACCAAACTACTCACAAGTATGCAAAAACGGAAATTCCGCACAATCGCAGTGAGTTTTTTTCATAATGATTCATCTAAAGCTGGGGTCGGCAACACTTGAACCGCGGGCCACATCCGGCCCACGAGTGATTCTCGTCCGGCTAGCCAACTTAACCCCTGGCCACTAATTAACTTATTAGAATCGAATACATATATAATAGTCGCAAGTCGTTCACCGGTCGACCACCGAAACCTTCAAAAATGTTTCATTCGGATCGATCGGTCACCCACACGTTAAGACACAAATTTAAACTGCCAAGTTTTTCAACACAATCGTCCCGTTTCTCTTACACAAACGCGTAAACATACACGAAACTCTGAGTCCAATTCTACTAATTACATCTACAAAGAACATGTATTACCAAGTGAATAGTATAGAAACCTCTTGAACAATGTGACGCTGATGATATAATTGTTTGGAAGAACAAATGTTTGTGAATAACTGTGTTTCAAAAGGAAATATGATTAAAGTCATTTTATAACAAAGTTGCGTGAAGACCACATGGATGACGTTTTGTTCCTGTCATCGACGAATATTTCACCCAATGTGGAAAAATTATCGCACAATGGAAATAAACAAGTATCCAATGAAATAATTAACGATTTCTAACTGTATATGGTTTGTAATAATTTGCTTTTATCTTGATTTTGTTATTAGTTATTCTTCTGTTATTCATATGGTAAAATAATAAGGACTAATGAAATAAAATAATCATGGACTCTTCAAATAATCAGACCAAGGCAGTTTTCTGGACAGAAATTGAGTTAAAATGAAATAAATCCTTTTTATTGAATGGTTATAGACTTTTTATCCTCGCTCTGGGACCATACGGCGTAGAGGCTCTTCCCTTGTGTGGTGGATGGTTTATCCCTCATATGAGGGCTACACCGAATATACGAATAAGTTGTCGCGAACCAATTTGGTCCAAGGGAAGAAACCCTGACAGAGAACCAAGGGTCCCCCTAGTAGGGGGGTTGGGCAGAAGGCTAACAACCTTCTACCGTAAAAAGTATTGTTACAGACACATGGACATTACGGATAGAATTAACCAGAGTGAAGCCTTGATAGTCAATCTTGGAAGTATGACGACATGGGGTCAAAGCCTTCCGGAAGCTCAACGTTTGACGACATCTTCGTGGGAGACTGTCCGACCCAAAATAGAAAACAGTGGAAATAAAATGTTCCGGCCTTATGATCCTTCTGCCACGGAGAAGATTAACTTAACTAACTAACTGTAATCTTTTTATCTGAATAATATCAGTTATTATTTTCATCAAACTTTTATGCGATTCATACATAATACACGAGCAACGATGGTTCAGTGGTAAGAGTGTTGAACTTGTAGCCTGAATGTCCCCAGTTTGAATCCCGACCGGGCCACTGAATGTCGTGTGCTCCTGTCTAGGCCTGAGCAACCTGACAGTATCTCAGACCTCGTGCAGTCTACGGGTTGCATGGAAGCATGCATCGTAAAGATGTGACGGCTGTCTGATTATGCAATTCATACATAACACACAAATACAAGCCCATTAAATGAAGTAGTGATAATACCTTCATCATCTAGAAAACTTGGTCAATTTCAGAAGAAAAAAATTATTCTTTAATGAAAACTTCAGATAAGATTTGGAATACCAGTGAAAGTGTATGGAACAAGTGTGTTACAATATCTAACATAAACTTGAGTTGAACCAAATCAAGTGTGTTTCGCCTTCCTTAGAGTACAACAATAGTTTTACATTAAATTTAATAACACGGCCTTCCTCTGAGACACTGCATAGCTATTTGGCCCTCTCACTCCACAAGGTTGTTTACCCCTGATTTAGAGAATTACTCGAATGTAATTATGCGAACGACTCACAAAAAGCAGTGTGCAGCGGCTACAATCCATTTCGGATGAATGAGTGATCCGCCACACATATGGTATTGTCGAGAACCATCCGATTTCGTGTGAATGATCGTTGGTGGTATAAAGGGAATTGAAGTCCCGTTGACTTGCACAAAATTCTTTTTGACTTCTTCAGCTGATTCATGGAACATCAAGGATACTAGCCAAGGCCATTCACCCCATGGGGAAACGTAACCACCAACAATTCGCTTTCCGACAGGAAGTGGCCGGAAATCTTTCAATTTGGGATCAGAGAGTTTACGCCCGCAATAATCCGAAATCTTTCCTGCATGAAGAGTGGCAAAGGAAATATTTCTAGCTTGTCTAAAACTCGTAACGGAGTTGCCACAATCACATGTTTGAAAATAGTTAAAAGTTGGCAAATTCTTCCACCTTATGCTTGGCTACATTTCCCTCCTCTCAAATTGAGTTTTTATATGTGTTACCGCATTACAATAATAATTATGAAGTGACCTTATTGCGGAGGTTCATTGTTTTCGACTATATAAATGTTTGAATCCAATTTGTGACACAAATTGCCTTCAGTCGATGAGTGTTACTTTTATAACACCTAATGCTTATTGTACTATTTGATACTACTTACATTCGGTCAATTCATCCAAACTCTTTTGAAAGACTGCAGCATGATTGAACCAATCAGCGCAATCTCATGATTTCATATAATGTTCATTTCACCGAAAAATATCGTGTTCAAATATATTATTTTAACTGTAGGTGACTAAAAGATAGGTCAAGTGAATGTTCACAAAATATTCATTAATATCTAAATTGCCCATTAGGAAGGTGGAGGATTAACTCTGCTGTACATAACTTTTAGTTATACTGTACAACAGTGATCCGATCAGATAGGTGGCTCCGCAATTTTAACGCTCCCAGTTCGAGTCACGTTCCACCCACTGAACTTCGTGTACTCCTATCTAGATCTGGGCCACCTTAAAGTACGCCAGCCACCATGCGGTCTACTGGTAGCATGGCGGCAAGCATTGAAATGGAGTTGACAGCTCTACAACCAATTAATCAACATTTACATGTGCTTGATGACTGAAACGATTATTTATGGTCTATGGTGATTCAAGGTAATTCAAGGTCTTAATGCTATAAAAAGCAATTAGCTTTACAATAACCTCAGGTTGGAAGTATGTAATATGTATACAATAAAAAATTAAAATGTGTAGTGAAATAAGTGAGAAAGTTAAGAATGGTGCAGGGGTTCAATTATAGCTTTTGTAGACATAAATGCATCTAAATTAGTGTTGAATAAGTTCAAGTTTGGCGAATGAGTAACGTATTAAGGTAGATAATTCCTGAAAAAACACACACGGATCACAAAGAAATATCTTGGACAATTCATTCGTGAATGCGGCACTGTTAACAAGTAAGCATGATTCCTGGTGGATCGCGGTTCGCGCTGGACAAAAAGCCTTTGAAGCGGGTGCTGGTCGTCTTTTATGATTTTGAACATCAGTATAAGATCCCCCCTTAATCGACGATACGTTAAATCAAAAATTTTCAACCGGTCAAGCCTTTCTGTGTATGGGAGATTTTCAAAACCATCAATTAACTTCGTTGCACGGTGATAAATCCTCTGCAGAAGAACAATGTCTTTTTGCATCCATGGTGCCCATACCTGAACAGCGTATTTCATTGCAGGGCGTATATACGTATTCACAATGACAGGGATAGTATCTTTGGTGAAGCGAACGAATAAACGCCGAAGAATTCCTAAAACAGATGAAGCTCTGTCGTACACCGCTTGGCATTGTAATCCTGTTGTAAGATTAGTGGAGAGCCAAACTCCCAGGTCCTTTTCATGAGTAACCAACTCAAGTTGGTGCTGGCCTAAGTGATAACTAAAATCAAATCGCTTTCCTAAAATCAAATCGCTTTCCTATCTACAGCATTTTGCACTTTGAGAAATTGAAAGGCAACTTGTTTTGGATCGACCACTCATGTAGCGTATTTAGATCCTTCTGTAATAATTAACAGTCCTCTTTGCACTTGACTTTCCTCCAAATTTTTATATCCTCCGCAAACAGGAGTAAGCTGCTTTGTATTAACATGGGCAAATCGTTGATGTACGTTAGGAATAGTATTGGTCCCAGTATTGGTTTCCGGTTATCTTGTGTTTCCCTTGACCTAAATATGTCCTGCTCAGGTGGATCCTATCAACTAAAGTGTTATCTGACAAACTTTGGTGCACAAAAATTATACATATGCTCCAATTTTATCAAACCTGAATTACTATGATACTCACCGCGTACTGGACTTGATTTAGAGCATCCCTGAATGAGAGAAAACAAAAATATATTTCAATAAGATTTCAACTTCTTTTCTGATGAAGAAACCAAATGCGTAAGCTCATCATTCTTTTCCACACCGCAATTGTAAAAGTGGCTGAAGACAAATGACATCGTTAAAAAGGAAAGTATCACATCAATTTTCCGTTTTTGTTGCAGGTGCGTAAATCCAAGCGAATCTTTATTGAGAAAAAGCTCTTTTTGAAAAAATCTATTTTGCACTTTTGATTTTTAGACATGGAATGTTTTGCCAAGACTGATTATTACTATTATTACTATTACCATTACTATTATTATTACTATTAGTGACCAATCAATAAACCTCAGCCCTCAAAATATCACTCACTGGTGTATTTTTCGCCACTTACAATGTATGTATAGATCTCCGATCGATTATTTTTGGTTGAACATTCTTCACTCCTTGAGAACTAAAAATTCGACTTATTTGCACTCTCGTTGACGCCTGGCCCGAGTAAAGTGCGTTCTGGTATACAAGGTTGGCCAATCGAACATGTCGCGGGTCAGAACAAGAGGAGCACAACTTTATAAAAGCTCTGTAGATTAAGGGATTCCGTGATCGTGAAATGTTAACAAATTTCTGTGACTTTCTATTCAATTTCACCTGATGGTTACTTTCATTATTAGTTTATCAATAATCTCAGTATCGCATGCGGAAATAGAAGCAAAAAAACTTACGTGGTCGAATAACTCACTAATGATTGATGTACATAATGGGTGACTCTTGTTTAATGGCATCAGACTAGGCAAGCTGTTAATTATCCGCTGTTCATCAAACAGATCGGATGATATGATCCTATAAACTCATACTTTGCTCACTGATGCTCCCTTTGAATGGTTTCGATACATTCTTTTGTGCTTATTGTATTGCGATTTTTATCCCAATACGAATGGTTACTCGAACTGTTATTTTTGTTGTTGTTGGCCTTCTTCGGTCATGTTTGGCCATGAGTTTCATATCTTAGTTGAATCGTTCAGTTGTTCACTGAGAACAAGGGCGGCTGTGACTGATTAGTCTAATCCGAGTAAGACACATCTTGTTATAGTGGTTGCATTAAAAAGTACTTTCTCTACTGGTATAGCACCCTTTTCTTTCCGACAGGCTCGTTTTTCTTATGTATTGAACATGAGATTCACTTCCGCCATCTAAAGTTGTTGAGTCAGTGTGTGTTCTGGTCGGACGATCAGATGCAAGTTACTCCTAAGATCTTGTATCAATATTCGAGACCTTCGAGTCCCTTTTACTCATTTTACATTGTCCACACAAACCATGAGTTCGTGTAACGAGAAACACTATTCCGTGAAAAAACGTAAGCTATCCGGCTAACAGAAAGACCTTAGTCGTACAGTTAAGATAGGCACGAATATTCGCCTCCTCTCTTAGAGTCTATCAAAAATTAATCAGTGCTCTCGGTTTCGCATTAATCATAATCAATAATCAATCAATCAATAATCATACCTGAATGTTGAGGTCAAAGACGTTGTTCTGGGAATAAACGGGTTTTACGATGATCGCAAGGATTGAGGTGTATGCATGAGAAGAAAGTATTCCCCATGAATGGTGCTAATTTTTTAACCGTCTCACATCATCCCAAATTCTCTCATTGTTGGTATAAATCTTGTCAGTATGGTAACATAAGTATCTTTGCAATAAAATACGATACAATACACGATATAATAAAATACAACCAACCAAACCTTCTTCTAACCGTATTGCTATTCTGAATGTAAGTACACATTGATAAATGAAATTAATAGATCGGTAAAGCTCGATAACTGATTTCTGAAAAAAAAACTAGGATAGACTCTCATTTATAATAAAATCTTGGAATGAAAGGTGAAACTCAGGCTCTCGACAAGTTCTATTTTTACTATTTTTGCTAACACGTGGGTTCATATTACACTTGCTTGAGCAGTCCTCAGCATTCATACGTGATTTCATTGATCCGCTAACACAAAAAAAACCGAAGATGAGTTCATGAATTGATCATTCAAGGCCACAGCGCCAACCATTACTTGTAACTACTGATTAGCCAATCTTAATTGATCAAGATTTCATAGAGTTCCGCGAGAAAGTTCCCAACACGTAGTAGAAAACTTACCTCAATTCGGACTAAAACAAGTAACAGGTAAATGAGAGTAAAAGTCCATGCCAACCAAAACTTCATTGTTCACTCGTTCAGTGGATCACCACAAAGTGTTTCCTATTGAAACGCTTTTAAGCTCATGGTTTTATGCGCTAAATCACACACACAAACAAAGCCGTTCATTCAAAACCGAGGTGAGGTCTTGTACTTCATACTTCTCACACTTATGAACTGATGCATAAAACCAGAAAAAATATTTAGCGGAAATTGATGCGAAATTGAGACAACCGGATACTTCCGTGGCAAGTGAGGAAAACCGAAATGCGGTAGTGCAATTAAGCACCTAGCTCATATTGTGTCTTTGGTCGGAAAATCTGCAATAAAATTACTGCCACCCAACTGCACTTAACTGGACACCTGGATTGTACTACCTGTTATGAAAGTTTAATAAACCACGTGTGAATGCTGAGCACTGTTTAAGCAATTAAAATTGATTAACACTACTTGAAAGTAACCAAAAATATGCCTGATAATTTCAACTAGTCTGTAAAACGCAATCTACTGGGAAAACCTGACTGGCGGTGTCGTCATTTAATACAATCAGGACAGTTACAGATTCGACGGACAAACTTATCGGCAGTTGAAAGGAGCACCAATGGGATCACCGATATCGGGATTCTAGACAGAAGCGGTCATGCAACGACTGGAACGCTCGGCACTCCCAGTAATCAAGCCAAAATTTTGGATACGCTACGTCGACGACACCTTTGTAATAATGAAACGCACAAACGTCGAAGTGGCCCTCGAACTACTCAACAACAGTTTCAAAGACATTAAATTCACCAAGGAACTAGAGAAGGACAATGAGCTTCCATTTGTAGACGTGCTAATCAAAAGAAACGCGGATGGGACCCTGCAAACGCGCGTCTATCACAAGAAAACTCAAACCGACCAGATTCTCAGTTATCAAAGCAATCACCCGATGAACCACAAAAGAGCTGCATTCAAACCTTATTTGAAAGAGCGGCAACACATTGCAGCACGATGAGAGCAAAGATCGAGGAAGAGAATTATTTATTCTGGATACTTCAAACCAATGGATACCCAGGGAGCTTTATCCGAAGGAGCATGAGGAGAAAAACCAACGGACAACGGCAGCAACAACCTTCAACAAAACGCGTCACCATCCCGTACGTCAAACAGGTTTCAGAAATGACAGCCAAACTTTTCAAGGAGCATGGTGTTTAAATAGTACACAAACCGACAGCCACACTGAGACGGTTGGTTTCAAAACCAAATGAAAGAAGTGAGACGCTCGACAAAACCAATGTAGTCTACCAAATCGACTGCAACAACTGCCAGAAGCACCATATTGGACAAACGGGAAGAAAACTATCAACTCGGATTAAAGAACACAAAACCGCCCTCCGTAGACATGACCAGTTCTCTTTGGCTTCTTTGCATGCGGATCAAGAAGGACACCACCTCAACTTGGACTCTGTCATGATTCTTGCAGTTGGCCGCACAAAGCATGAGAGTTTTTTGAGACATGGCACTCAACGACAGAATCCATTAACCGACACATTGACTTGGACTCAATCTACACCCCCCTTGCGGATTAACACCTCACGCCCCACGATTTGATCACCCGGGAACATGGGAGCAACGACCACACAACCGCACCAGACAACAGAGTCAGAGAGACAAAGCCCACCGGCGCAATTGATTTCGAGTCAAGTGGGGACTTCAATGGGTAATCAACACGTTTCAACAGACAACGGCGTGACCAACTCATGACCCACAACCATAGTAAGTAAACCTATAAAAGTAGGCACGTAGGCTAGAAGCTTCACCAACAGTGCACTGACGATGTCACCCTGAGTGGTGGCGAAACGTTTGGAATACAATTGCTAAGCCCAGCGAACCAACTTACAATCAGTTACAGATTCATCGAGTCGAAGCAACGACTCACCATTCCCGTGACACCAGTCCTTGCGTTTGTAAGTGATTACTACGAGCTGCTTAGGGTGCGCTGATGGAGTAACGTTAAAATGCCTGCCTCACATGCCAGAAGCACGAGTGCAGATCTGGGTTTGGCCAGAGATGAGCTCTAATAAGAGTAGAGCCAGGTCTAGTGATTTCTCGTATGAATTATGAAAACTGTTCAGTACTGTACAGTAAAATTTATAATAAGGACAATGAACCAAATGGTGCTTTATCTGTTGCCAAAGCCGTGTTTTTTTTTTCAATGTTATCGCATCATGAAAGTTGATTTCGGATTGAAACCGTTAATTCAAATTATGTTTGTGCTGAAAATTACCCTAAGAAACGCTCGCAGTATATGGAAAACATGGTTGAACTTTTATACCTTGGAAGAAATTCGACTGTCTCCACTAAAGGGTCGGAGAGAGCACAAATGTGATAATAGAGCCAATCGTTCGACTATCCATTGTTCGTCAACTGTTTAAAAAAATCCGAACTATTCTTGACAATTTCAACTGTGTGGTGAGATGAGTATCCATCGACGATGGATGTATATGTATGTGTATATGTATGTATATATATGTATATATGTATAAGTATATATGTATATTTCTTATACATTACGTTCCGGTGGAAATTTTTAGTCTTGTTAGAAAAAATATTGTCGGCTAGGATTACCGAGGGCACATATTAAACTTTCATTTTCTGTCATTGGCGTGGACCGAATTTCGATCTAAAATGGTTAAAAAAAGCATTACACTACAAAAACAGTAGGATGATATTGTTATGTATTCGTGTAATGTGGAAAACGATGTTTTATGTAGTATATGGAGTGTGTTATTGACCAGGTTTGGTAATTCTGTTTGCTTGTATATGTGCCTATAACAAGTTAAAACGATGAATGGTTTGTATAACCTACAATGGGGTTACGAAGACCGTTCCAGAGGAAGCTCACGCGCACAGAAAACAAGTAACTCTGGTAATTGAGATGGTCAGTTGGTACTGCAAGTGTGAACTGGTGTTGCCGAGTAACGCGATCCAGTCCAGGATTGTAGTGGGTGGTATGGTGTGTTCAATATGTTGTAAAGTTCAGACCACCTCTGATGCGGCGATAGCAGAAGTCAAGCAAGTTTAGACCTGCAATCCTCTCCGTATATGGTTTACTCTGGAATCAGATTTCCAACTCCGTAGCTCAGTGGTATATTCGTTGCAGTAGAAATATGTCATTTTAAAGTCAATGTAACCATGCTTGGGCAACACATTTCATGCTTGGTTTGATGTATTTGTTGAGTATAGAAGGCAGCGTTTCTCTTTTAAACCTACCGATGATCCGTTTCAGAAGTGCTAGGCGTTACGAAGTCTTTTTCTAGACAGTATTACGTGGTACTGAGGTTTACAATCTGCTGCTAATTAAAAAAACCAAGTCCTTTTCTTCTTTAGTCTAGGCGAAGCGATGTGGACCTAATGAGTAGGTGAAGTGAAAACGTTTCCTATTTCCAGAATCTTGCATTTTTGAAGTTGTTTGGTAACTTACATGTCAATGACCAATCATGTAGTACATCAAGTCACTTCTGCAAGAGTATGCAATCCTCAGTGCTGCATATACAAGCCCAAAGTTTGATGTCATCTGTAAATAAAATAATTTTGCACTAAACCAGGCTTAGTATATCGTTGGCTTAGAGCAGATTGAGAATTGGACCCAGCATAGATCCTTGAGGCACAGCACTTGTGTCTGCAACTGGCTTGGACACGTCACCGTTGCCTCTGTCTTGAACAATTCTGTCGGTCAGTTAGCTCCCTAACCAGGCTAGCGTCTTACTCGTGACATGGTGTTGTTTCAGCTTTTGTACAATTATGTAGTGGTTAAAACGGTCTTAAGCTTTGAACATGTCAAGATAGAAAGCACAGATAGCACTTCCTTTGTCTACAGCTTTTTCCAGTCGTCTAGGGTTAAGAGAAAGTTGGAGACGCAGGAGTGTTTCTTCCAGAAACTGCGCTGTACAATCGCAATTAGGTTGCGTTCTTCCAGAAGTTTGGTTTGCCATCAGTCGTTCAATCACTTCAAAGATTGATTCTGCTAGTTCTATTTCAGTGGAGCAGCGGAGATCTATTTCTCCTATGAGCTATTTGCATGTGGGTTTCATTTTAGTGTTAACAGAGTCTAATTGAGAAGAAACCCTAAACCACACTCCGTTTTATCACTTTTCATGATTACGTCCCCCAAGGGAAAGCTCTTTGGTTTCCACAGCATTCGTTACTGGTTCGATTTCCAGTTGAATCATGATTTCCGTTGAAATCGGCCACTTTTACAAGAAGGATTACTGAGGTTACAATGAATTTCAAAGGACGCTCGATCATTCCCAGTTCGTCAACTGCCTGCAACAACTGTGTCGGACCTTCAAAGAGTGTGGTGGTTGGGACACTTGCTGAGCGTATCCCGAGATAGACTCCCACGCCGTGTACTGCTCGCTGAGATGGATCGTGATTAATATCGGGTTAATGGGGACAATCTATGACATGGCAGAAAGATATGAAAATCTTGACTGCCGGATTGAGTCGATCAGACTATCTGGATGGGCTTCACCCACTTTGTGGTTAGATATTTTAGGTGACATGGCTACAGGCCGTGAACAGTGATGCTTTTGTATTCATTCTCTTTCTTCTATTTAACTTTTGTTTTTAACTGTTTCCTTCTTTGATTTGTGTTCAGTTGGAGTTGTTCGGGACGGTAATCCAAACCACTACACTCATGTGCCTGGTTAATTATTGTTGAACTGAGCTAAACTGAACATCAGACCGAACTATTCTCGACCATTCCAAGTGCGCAGTGAAAAAATCATCCAATCGTGCTTGGTTCCAGCTATCGTATATAGTTGTTATGAATCATAAATCCAAATAAAATCCAATCAGAATAATTAAAATTCAATTATGAATCAAATAAAAATATTTAGGCTTGTTGGAACAAATGTCATTGACTAAGATTAACTGAAGCACATATTCCACTATCCACCGATGCGCAATAATTGTTATTTCCATTTGATGATGTGCCTAAACATCCCCTTTTCAGTTATGATACACATAAAACGCGATTTTAAACGGTGATCTATATCTGCTGCGCTCTAGAATAATGAATACTCAATGATATAGAAATACAACAGTGGCTAGAAGAATCACTTATTTTTATTTTAAATACAGTCATGTAACGAGTCAAACTGGTTCGCACAATTGGTCAAGTTCAAAAGCGAACCTTCATATGTAAGCATGTTATGGCCAAACATCGTTTTGTTGGGTAAGCACGTCTTCGGCCTCTATTCATAGTTATTCGAAATGTTGGTTGTTTTTAGCTACAACACAGTGGGCACTAACAATGGGATTTAGAAATTCTACCCTTGCAAAAAGATGTGTGCACGATAAGTTCTTGTGGTCATTGTGAAAGCACTGCAGGGTATGTGCTTACGTTGCCTCGACATCCTACTCACTTGATGTTGAAATAGTTGGTGAAATATTCCGAAACCCCTGAAGCATTTTATACTGTGTAGCTGGTGGTACACTATGGTAAAGAAAGTCAAACTGTGGTGGTGCCGTAGCGACACAGTTTTGAATTGAACTCAAAATGCTTATATGCATCTGATGGTAACTGAAGAAGTTACATTAGTAGCTGCCTAGATTGATTGAAACCATCCTCAGCATTCTCAGTGGATTTTTCCGATCCGCTCATACAAGAGAGGAAGCTGTAGATCCAGGTTCCTCTCTTGTTAACGCTAAAAAATTGCGTATATCCCTGATCGATACCCGATTTTGAACCCAAACATCAAGCTTCGTCTTCCGTTTGACTCTTTCCACAAAGATCACTTCTCTTCATCGCTTTCCCTTTCAATGGTTCTCCTCTGTGTTATTTTTTGACCTCCTTTTCTTCTTCTCTTCCATTCTGTTCTCCATCTACGAGCAATAACACAATCATTAATCAGATGTTTCCTAAGCCCGTGAAAAATCTAGTTCCATAGTCTCCTTCCTAATTCATCGAGGATTATATCGGTCTTTACCAATTACAGTACCATCTTTTTGGTTATGCGTTTTAGTCAGCGGATCCTGAGGATTCTCCCAAGATACTGGAAGGTATCCAGTTTCATTTCCACTCTTTTGGTCAGTTTCAAAGCTTTCTACCCATACAGTAGAATAGATAGCACCAAAACAATGACACCTTGGTCTTCCTACCGATATCTCTGACATTAAGTGACTTGGCTAAACTTTTAGAAGCTCAAATGGTTAGTGCTATTCTCTTGTGGATACTAGATCTTCCACCTCCATCGTGCGTCGCTTCCGGACCAAGGTAAGTATGGCGCTTCACCTCTTCCATGCTATTCTAGCCTATTCGCAGTGCATCTTCATTTTTGTTGTTCTCCTTCTGTACCTTTGACGACTGTTTATTAAACCTGCATTTTCTTCCAGTCGTATGGTTTTGTAGCTCACTCTCCTTTTTAATTCATTTCTGAACTATCAGTTCAATCACACGAAAAATATAATAAAATGTCCGCACTGACTCTGGATAAACTTGGTTTCTTAATCTTACTTGAAACAAACAAAGCTGTTGCACATTTCACGGTTGGTTTTTACTGTAAGGATGAAGTATTATATGTCTGTAATTAAGCAAAGATGACAACCTCTTGAAATAGAATATCAATAATACACATTACTTATGAAAGTTATAAGAACAAACGAACTCATAAATAAGACGGTAATCATGTTGATCATCTGCAGCGCTATATAATCATCCCAACTTAGTATTTTTCATAAAAAAGGGAAATAATGCTTTGTTCCCCTCTTGTAATCGTTAAAACATAAAGTTCTGTTGAATTTATTCACAGTGAATGCAACCCTTTAAAAGACTTTGTCAGCTAATGTCGGCTTTTATGATTCTCATGTTTGCGGTCTTCTCTTTTGACGATTTCGTTAATAAACTATTCAAGATAGATAGGTTTGAATAATGTACACTGCACACTGTAAACATGACGAGAACGTCGGTAGATGGTCGAATAATCCTTCTCTTATCCAATTCTCAATGTTCTTGTTAAAAACTTTAACTCAAATTTCAGTAGACTATTTTAAACATATTTTTTATTTCATTTACTAAATATGTTTAAACGATGATTGGTCGATTGACTTAAAATACATTGGAAAATCCTGTCTTTCTAACAAATTATTCGTTTCATTATCAAGTTTATTAGATTGAGTGGTTACTTTAATGTGCGGAAGTTGTTTGTCTTGAAAATTACGTTCAGCGAGGCAGTCGTTTCATTATGGCCAGTCAAATCACGTGATTTTCGTATCTAAACCCATTCAACGAATACAAGGAAGCACGTTCAGCATCAGCGTTGACATTTGTCAAATGTCATTTATTAAATTTGTGGAGGTAAGAGCGAATAGTGAGGTGTCGAAAACCCGGAATCGCTGGTTTGGGCAGTCAGATGAATGAACCAGTTACTGGAAGCAGAAAGGACTGATTTTACTAACCCAACTACCAACCTAACCACTCAGCAGCTAGTTTAGTGAAGAATCGAAGTGGACACAACAATACGCATCATCCATTGTTTTTCCGGCTCGAAATGACTTCATCCGCTTTTCAATCCACGACAGATGTTT
>JBBHEA010000184.1:17500-30873 GCA_038088235.1 Zacco platypus | reverse complement strand
CAAAGACCCAGAGCGCTCAAACTCGGGTGGAATGCTCCTCTCCCGGCCCTTGCCCGAACACATCCTTCCCGGGCCTCGGGGAGCACCCCCCCCGGATCGCGGATCGCGGGGGTCCCGATCTTCCGTGGCCTCTAGCGCCCGAGTCCCGCCTCCCCGGACCGAGTGCCCGGGCCCGTTGGAAAGGCCCCGGCCCACTCTCTCCGGGGACGCCCGCCCCAGCCCTCCAGACCCCGCCGTTCCCGAGATATAAGCCCAAAAAGGTTTACGTTGCGCTGCGTATAACTCGGGACCCCCTGGGGCCCGGACCACGGGGACGGCGCCGTTCGCTGCAGACCCCCGAGACCTTCCACCGACCCGAGATTCAGAATTTTTCGCCGCGCCGTTCCCGAGATATAAGCCCCCAAACGTACCGCAGACTTATTGGTTCTTGGTGATTTTCAACACTTAGTCATTTTTTCAGCAGACTTATTGGTTCTTGGTGATTTTCAACACTTAGTCATTTTTTCAGCAGACTTATTGGTTCTTGGTGATTTTTGACACTTAGTCTCTGGGACTTATTGGTTCTTGGTGATTTTTGACACTTAGTCATTTTTTCAGCAGACTTATTGGTTCTTGGTGATTTTCAACACTTAGTCTCTGGGACTTATTGGTTCTTGGTGATTTTCAACACTTAGTCATTTTTTCAGCAGACTTATTGGTTCTTGGTGATTTTCAACACAGTCATTTTTTCAGCAGACTTATTGGTTCTTGGTGATTTTCAACACTTAGTCATTTTTTCAGCAGACTTATTGGTTCTTGGTGATTTTCAACACTTAGTCATTTTTTCAGCAGACTTATTGGTTCTTGGTGATTTTTTGACACTTAGTCTCTGGGACTTATTGGTTCTTAGTGATTTTCAACACTTAGTCATTTTTTCAGCAGACTTATTGGTTCTTGGTGATTTTTGACACTTAGTCTCTGGGACTTATTGGTTCTTGGTGATTTTCAACACTTAGTCATTTTTTCAGCAGACTTATTGGTTCTTGGTGATTTTTGACACTTAGTCTCTGGGACTTATTGGTTCTTAGTGATTTTTGACACTTAGTCATTTTTTCAGCAGACTTATTGGTTCTTGGTGATTTTCAACACTTAGTCATTTTTTCAGCAGACTTATTGGTTCTTGGTGATTTTTGACACTTAGTCTCTGGGACTTATTGGTTCTTAGTGATTTTCAACACTTAGTCATTTTTTCAGCAGACTTATTGGTTCTTGGTGATTTTTGACACTTAGTGCGTGGGACTTATTGGTTCTTGGTGATTTTCAACACTTAGTCTCTGGGACTTATTGGTTCTTGGTGATTTTCAACACTTAGTCATTTTTTCAGCAGACTTATTGGTTCTTAGTGATTTTTGACACTTAGTCATTTTTTCAGCAGACTTATTGGTTCTTGGTAATTTTCAACACTTAGTCTCTGGGACTTATTGGTTCTTGGTGATTTTCAACACTTAGTCATTTTTTCAGCAGACTTATTGGTTCTTGGTGATTTTCAACACTTAGTCTCTGGGACTTATTGGTTCTTGGTGATTTTCAACACTTAGTCATTTTTTCAGCAGACTTATTGGTTCTTGGTGATTTTCAACACTTAGTCATTTTTTCAGCAGACTTATTGGTTCTTGGTGATTTTCAACACTTAGTCTCTGGGACTTATTGGTTCTTGGTGATTTTCAACACTTAGTCATTTTTTCAGCAGACTTATTGGTTCTTGGTGATTTTTGACACTTAGTCTCTGGGACTTATTGGTTCTTAGTGATTTTCAACACTTAGTCATTTTTTCAGCAGACTTATTGGTTCTTGGTGATTTTTGACACTTAGTGCGTGGGACTTATTGGTTCTTGGTGATTTTCAACACTTAGTCATTTTTTCAGCAGACTTATTGTTTTTTGGTGATTTTCAACACTTAGTCTCTGGGACTTATTGGTTCTTGGTGATTTTAATACTTTGCACGTAAAGTCACGAAACTCGGCTCTCCCGCCGCCCAGAGACCCAGGGCCGGTCTCGTTCGAACCGGGGTAACTGCCTCGATGTACCCTGAAAATTTCACGCCGATTCGCCTTGCCTTCGCGGAGCTATTCGCCAAAAACCATCGGGCGCTTCACAAAATGGCGGGCGCCCGAGAGGCTCCCTTTTCGGCAGACTTTCGCTCATAACTCGGGAACCCAAAGACCCAGAGCGCTCAAACTCGGGTGGAATGCTCCTCTCCCGGCCCTTGCCCGAACACATCCTTCCCGGGCCTCGGGGAGCACCCCCCCCGGATCGCGGATCGCGGGGGTCCCGATCTTCCGTGGCCTCTAGCGCCCGAGTCCCGCCTCCCCGGACCGAGTGCCCGGGCCCGTTGGAAAGGCCCCGGCCCACTCTCTCCGGGGACGCCCGCCCCAGCCCTCCAGACCCCGCCGTTCCCGAGATATAAGCCCAAAAAGGTTTACGTTGCGCTGCGTATAACTCGGGACCCCCTGGGGCCCGGACCACGGGGACGGCGCCGTTCGCTGCAGACCCCCGAGACCTTCCACCGACCCGAGATTCAGAATTTTTCGCCGCGCCGTTCCCGAGATATAAGCCCCCAAACGTACCGCAGACTTATTGGTTCTTGGTGATTTTCAACACTTAGTCATTTTTTCAGCAGACTTATTGGTTCTTGGTGATTTTCAACACTTAGTCATTTTTTCAGCAGACTTATTGGTTCTTGGTGATTTTTGACACTTAGTCTCTGGGACTTATTGGTTCTTGGTGATTTTTGACACTTAGTCATTTTTTCAGCAGACTTATTGGTTCTTGGTGATTTTCAACACTTAGTCTCTGGGACTTATTGGTTCTTGGTGATTTTCAACACTTAGTCATTTTTTCAGCAGACTTATTGGTTCTTGGTGATTTTCAACACAGTCATTTTTTCAGCAGACTTATTGGTTCTTGGTGATTTTCAACACTTAGTCATTTTTTCAGCAGACTTATTGGTTCTTGGTGATTTTCAACACTTAGTCATTTTTTCAGCAGACTTATTGGTTCTTGGTGATTTTTTGACACTTAGTCTCTGGGACTTATTGGTTCTTAGTGATTTTCAACACTTAGTCATTTTTTCAGCAGACTTATTGGTTCTTGGTGATTTTTGACACTTAGTCTCTGGGACTTATTGGTTCTTGGTGATTTTCAACACTTAGTCATTTTTTCAGCAGACTTATTGGTTCTTGGTGATTTTTGACACTTAGTCTCTGGGACTTATTGGTTCTTAGTGATTTTTGACACTTAGTCATTTTTTCAGCAGACTTATTGGTTCTTGGTGATTTTCAACACTTAGTCATTTTTTCAGCAGACTTATTGGTTCTTGGTGATTTTTGACACTTAGTCTCTGGGACTTATTGGTTCTTAGTGATTTTCAACACTTAGTCATTTTTTCAGCAGACTTATTGGTTCTTGGTGATTTTTGACACTTAGTGCGTGGGACTTATTGGTTCTTGGTGATTTTCAACACTTAGTCTCTGGGACTTATTGGTTCTTGGTGATTTTCAACACTTAGTCATTTTTTCAGCAGACTTATTGGTTCTTAGTGATTTTTGACACTTAGTCATTTTTTCAGCAGACTTATTGGTTCTTGGTAATTTTCAACACTTAGTCTCTGGGACTTATTGGTTCTTGGTGATTTTCAACACTTAGTCATTTTTTCAGCAGACTTATTGGTTCTTGGTGATTTTCAACACTTAGTCTCTGGGACTTATTGGTTCTTGGTGATTTTCAACACTTAGTCATTTTTTCAGCAGACTTATTGGTTCTTGGTGATTTTCAACACTTAGTCATTTTTTCAGCAGACTTATTGGTTCTTGGTGATTTTCAACACTTAGTCTCTGGGACTTATTGGTTCTTGGTGATTTTCAACACTTAGTCATTTTTTCAGCAGACTTATTGGTTCTTGGTGATTTTTGACACTTAGTCTCTGGGACTTATTGGTTCTTAGTGATTTTCAACACTTAGTCATTTTTTCAGCAGACTTATTGGTTCTTGGTGATTTTTGACACTTAGTGCGTGGGACTTATTGGTTCTTGGTGATTTTCAACACTTAGTCATTTTTTCAGCAGACTTATTGTTTTTTGGTGATTTTCAACACTTAGTCTCTGGGACTTATTGGTTCTTGGTGATTTTAATACTTTGCACGTAAAGTCACGAAACTCGGCTCTCCCGCCGCCCAGAGACCCAGGGCCGGTCTCGTTCGAACCGGGGTAACTGCCTCGATGTACCCTGAAAATTTCACGCCGTTTCGCCCTGCCTTCGCGGAGCAATTCGCCAAAAACCATCGGGCGCTTCACAAAATGGCGGGCGCCCGAGAGGCTCCGTTTTCGGCAGACTTTCGCTCATAACTCGGGAACCCAAAGACCCAGAGCGCTCAAACTCGGGTGAAATGCTCCTCTCCCGGCCCTTGCCCGAACACATCCTTCCCGGGCCTCGGGGAGCACCCCCCCCGGATCGCGGATCGCGGGGGTCCCGATCTTCCGTGGCCTCTAGCGCCCGAATCCCGCCTCCCCGGACCGAGTGCCCGGGCCCGTTGGAAAGGCCCCGGCCCACTCTCTCCGGGGACGCCCGCCCCAGCCCTCCAGACCCCGCCGTTCCCGAGATATAAGCCCAAAAAGGTTTACGTTGCGCCGCGTATAACTCGGGACCCCCGGGGGCCCGGACCACGGGGACGGTGCCGTTCGCTGCAGACCCCCGAGACCTTCCACCGACCCGAGATTCAGAATTTTTCGCCGCGCCGTTCCCGAGATATAAGCCCCCAACCGTGCCGCCTGGTACGCGGAGGAACTTGGAACACTTTAAAAATCCATATCTCGGGGACCCGTGGAGCTATCCTCACAGGCCCGGCCTCATTTTAACCGTGCTAACCCCAGCTTACTTGGGTATAAATTTGGAGTCATTACACCCTACCTCCGGGGAGATATGAGTCAAAAACCACCGCGCGTCGCAGGTCACCAGCCCCGCGATGAGGGTTTTAAAAATTCATATCTCGGGGACCCGTGGAGCTATTCTCCCAGGCCAGGGCTCATTTTAACCGTGCTAACCCCACCTTACTTGGGTACAAATATGGAGTCACTGCCCCCTACCTCCGTGGAGATATCAGTCGAAAACCACCCCGCCTTACAGCTCTCTAGCCCCGCGCTGGGGACTTTAAAAAATTCATTTCTCGGGGACCCGTGGAGCTATTCTCCCAGGCCAGGGCTCATTTTAACCGTACTAACCCCACCTTACTTGGGTACAAATATGGAGTCACTACCCCCTACCTCCGGGGAGATATCTGTCAAAAACCACCGCGCGTCGCAGGGCACCAGCCCCGCGCTGAGGGCTTTAAAAATTCATATCTCGGGGACCCGTGGAGCTAGCTTCCCAGGCCAGGGCTCATTTTAACCGTACTAACCCCACCTTACTTGGGTACAAATGTGGAGTCACTACCCCCTACCTCCGGGGAGATATGAGTCATAAACCACCGCGCGTCGCAGGTCACCAGCCCCGCGCTGAGGGTTTTAAAAATTCATATCTCGGGGACCCGTGGAGCTATTCTCCCAGGCCAGGGCTCATTTTAACCGTACTAACCCCACCTTACTTGGGTACAAATATGGAGTCACTACCCCCTACCTCCGTGGAGATAGAAATAAAAAACCACCGCGCGTCGCAGGTCACCAGCCCCGCGATGAGGGTTTTAAAAATTCATATCTCGGGGACCCGTGGAGCTATTCTCCCAGGCCAGGGCTCATTTTAACCGTACTAACCCCACCTTACTTGGGTACAAATATGGAGTCACTACCCCCTACCTCCGGGGAGATATCTGTCAAAAACCACCGCGCGTCGCAGGGCACCAGCCCCGCGCTGAGGGCTTTAAAAATTCATATCTCGGGGACCCGTGGAGCTAGCTTCCCAGGCCAGGGCTCATTTTAACCGTACTAACCCCACCTTACTTGGGTACAAATGTGGAGTCACTACCCCCTACCTCCGGGGAGATATGAGTCAAAAACCACCGCGCGTCGCAGGTCACCAGCCCCGCGCTGAGGGCTTTAAAAATTCATATCTCGGGGACCCGTGGAGCTATTCTCCCAGGCCATGGCTCATTTTAACCGTACTAACCCCACCTTACTTGGGTACAAATATGGAGTCACTACCCCCTACCTCCGGGGAGATATGAGTCATAAACCACCGCGCGTCGCAGGTCACCAGCCCCGCGCTGAGGGCTTTAAAAATTCATATCTCGGGGACCCGTGGAGCTAGCCTCCCAGGCCCGGGCTCATTTTAACCGTGCTAACCCCACCTTACTTGGGTATAAATTTGGAGTCACTACCCCCTACCGCCGTGGAGATATGAGTCAAAAACCACCGCGCGTCGCAGGTCACCAGCCCCGCGCTGAGGGTTTTAAAAATTCATATCTCGGGGACCCGTGGAGCTATTCTCCCAGGGCCGGCCTCATTTTAACCGTGCTAACCCCAGCTTACTTGGGTATAAATTTGGAGTCATTACACCCTACCTCCGGGGAGATATGAGTCAAAAACCACCGCGCGTCGCAGGTCACCAGCCCCGCGATGAGGGTTTTAAAAATTCATATCTCGGGGACCCGTGGAGCTATTCTCCCAGGCCAGGGCTCATTTTAACCGTGCTAACCCCACCTTACTTGGGTACAAATATGGAGTCACTGCCCCCTACCTCCGTGGAGATATCAGTCGAAAACCACCCCGCCTTACAGCTCTCTAGCCCCGCGCTGGGGACTTTAAAAAATTCATTTCTCGGGGACCCGTGGAGCTATTCTCCCAGGCCAGGGCTCATTTTAACCGTACTAACCCCACCTTACTTGGGTACAAATATGGAGTCACTACCCCCTACCTCCGGGGAGATATCTGTCAAAAACCACCGCGCGTCGCAGGGCACCAGCCCCGCGCTGAGGGCTTTAAAAATTCATATCTCGGGGACCCGTGGAGCTAGCTTCCCAGGCCAGGGCTCATTTTAACCGTACTAACCCCACCTTACTTGGGTACAAATGTGGAGTCACTACCCCCTACCTCCGGGGAGATATGAGTCATAAACCACCGCGCGTCGCAGGTCACCAGCCCCGCGCTGAGGGTTTTAAAAATTCATATCTCGGGGACCCGTGGAGCTATTCTCCCAGGCCAGGGCTCATTTTAACCGTACTAACCCCACCTTACTTGGGTACAAATATGGAGTCACTACCCCCTACCTCCGTGGAGATAGAAATAAAAAACCACCGCGCGTCGCAGGTCACCAGCCCCGCGATGAGGGTTTTAAAAATTCATATCTCGGGGACCCGTGGAGCTATTCTCCCAGGCCAGGGCTCATTTTAACCGTACTAACCCCACCTTACTTGGGTACAAATATGGAGTCACTACCCCCTACCTCCGGGGAGATATCTGTCAAAAACCACCGCGCGTCGCAGGGCACCAGCCCCGCGCTGAGGGCTTTAAAAATTCATATCTCGGGGACCCGTGGAGCTAGCTTCCCAGGCCAGGGCTCATTTTAACCGTACTAACCCCACCTTACTTGGGTACAAATGTGGAGTCACTACCCCCTACCTCCGGGGAGATATGAGTCAAAAACCACCGCGCGTCGCAGGTCACCAGCCCCGCGCTGAGGGCTTTAAAAATTCATATCTCGGGGACCCGTGGAGCTATTCTCCCAGGCCATGGCTCATTTTAACCGTACTAACCCCACCTTACTTGGGTACAAATATGGAGTCACTACCCCCTACCTCCGGGGAGATATGAGTCATAAACCACCGCGCGTCGCAGGTCACCAGCCCCGCGCTGAGGGCTTTAAAAATTCATATCTCGGGGACCCGTGGAGCTAGCCTCCCAGGCCCGGGCTCATTTTAACCGTGCTAACCCCACCTTACTTGGGTATAAATTTGGAGTCACTACCCCCTACCGCCGTGGAGATATGAGTCAAAAACCACCGCGCGTCGCAGGTCACCAGCCCCGCGCTGAGGGTTTTAAAAATTCATATCTCGGGGACCCGTGGAGCTATTCTCCCAGGGCCGGGCTCATTTTAACCGTACTAACCCCACCTTACTTGGGTACAAATATGGAGTCACTACCCCCTACCTCCGGGGAGATATCTGTCAAAAACCACCGCGCGTCGCAGGGCACCAGCCCCGCGCTGAGGGCTTCAAAAATCCATATCTCGGGGACCCGTGGAGCTAGCCTCCCAGGCCCGGGCTCATTTTAACCGTGCTAACCCCACCTTACTTGGGTATAAATTTGGAGTCACTACCCCCTACCGCCGTGGAGATATGAGTCAAAAACCACCGCGCGTCGCAGGTCACCAGCCCCGCGCTGAGGGTTTTAAAAATTCATATCTCGGGGACCCGTGGAGCTATTCTCCCAGGCCCGGGCTCATTTTAACCGTACTAACCCCACCTTACTTGGGTACAAATATGGAGTCACTACCCCCTACCTCCGTGGAGATATGAGTCAAAAACCACCGCGCGTCGCAGGTCACCAGCCCCGCGCTGAGGGCTTTAAAAATTCATATCTCGGGGACCCGTGGAGCTATTCTCCCAGGCCCGGGCTCATTTTAACCGTGCTAACCCCACCTTACTTGGGTACAAATATGGAGTCACTGCCCCCTACCTCCGTGGAGATATCAGTCGAAAACCACCCCGCCTTACAGCTCTCCAGCCCCGCACTGGGGACTTTAAAAAATTCATTTCTCGGGGACCCGTGGAGCTATTCTCCCAGGACAGGGCTCATTTTAACCGTGCTAACCCCACCTTACTTGGGTACAAATATGGAGTCACTGCCCCCTACCTCCGTGGAGATATCAGTCGAAAACCACCCCGCCTTACAGCTCTCCAGCCCCGCGCTGGGGACTTTAAAAAATTCATTTCTCGGGGACCCGTGGAGCTATTCTCCCAGGACAGGGCTCATTTTAACCGTACTAACCCCACCTTACTTGGGTACAAATATGGAGTCACTACCCCCTACCTCCGAGGAGATATCTGTCAAAAACCACCGCGCGTCGCAGGTCACCAGCCCCGCGCTGAGGGCTTTAAAAATCCATATCTCGGGGACCCATTAGGCAATCCTCCCAGGCCTGGGCTCATTTTAACCGTGCTAACCCCACCTTACTTGGGTACAAATATGGAGTCACTACCCCCTACCTCCGGGGAGATATGAGTCAAAAACCACCCCGCGTTGCAGGTCACCAGCCCCGCGCTGAGGGCTTTAAAAATTCATATCTCGGGGACCCATTAGGCAATCCTCCCAGGTCTGGGCTCATTTTAACCGTACTAACCCCACCTTACTTGGGTACAAATATGGAGTCACTGCCCCCTACCTCCGTGGAGATATCAGTCGAAAACCACCCCGCCTTACAGCTCTCCAGCCCCGCGCTGGGGACTTTAAAAAATTCATTTCTCGGGGACCCGTGGAGCTATTCTCCCAGGACAGGGCTCATTTTAACCGTGCTAACCCCACCTTACTTGGGTACAAATATGGAGTCACTACCCCCTACCTCCGGGGAGATATGAGTCAAAAACCACCGCGCGTTGCAGGTCACCAGCCCCGCGCTGAGGGCTTTAAAAATTCATATCTCGGGGACCCGTGGAGCTAGCCTCCCAGGCCCGGGCTCATTTTAACCGTACTAACCCCACCTTACTTGGGTACAAATATGGAGTCACTACCCCCTACCTCCGGGGAGATATCTGTCAAAAACCACCGCGCGTCGCAGGTCACCAGCCCCGCGCTGAGGGCTTTAAAAATCCATATCTCGGGGACCCATTAGGCAATCCTCCCAGGCCTGGGCTCATTTTAACCGTGCTAACACCACCTTACTTGGGTATGAATTTGGAGTCCCTACCCCCTACCTCCGTGGAGATATGAGTCAAAAACCACCGCGCGTCGCAGGTCACCAGCTCCGTGCTGCAGACTTTGAAAATTCATATCTCGGGGACCCATTAGGCTATCCACCCAGGCCCGGCTTCATTTCAACCGTGCTAACCCCCTCTCACACCGGTATAAATTTGGAGTCCCTACCCCCTACCTCCGTGGAGATATCAGTCGAAAACCACCCCGCCTTACAGCTCTCCAGCCCCGCGCTGGGGACTTTAAAAAAATTCATTTCTCGGGGACCCAGAAGGCTATCCACCCAGGCCCGGCTTCATTTCAACCGTCCTTCCCCCCTCTCACCCCGGTATAAATTTGGAGTCCCTACCCCCTACCTCCGTGGAGATATCAGTCGAAAACCACCCCGCCTTACAGCTCTCCAGCCCCGCGCTGGGGACTTTAAAAAAATTCATTTCTCGGGGACCCAGAAGGCTATCCACCCAGGCCTGGCTTCATTTTAACCGGCCTTCCCCCCTCTCACAACGGTATAAATTTGGAGTCCCTACCCCCTACCTCCGTGGAGATAGAAATAAAAAACCACCCCGCCTTACAGCTCTCCAGCCCCGCGCTGGGGACTTTAAAAAAATTCATTTCTCGGGGACCCAGAAGGCTATCCTCCCAGGCCCGGCTTCATTTTAACCGTGCTAACCCCTTCTTATTCGGGTATAAATTTGGAGTCCCTACCCCCTACCTCCGTGGAGATATGAGTCAAAAACCACCGCGCGTCGCAGGTCACCAGCCCCGCGCTGAGGGCTTTAAAAATTCATATCTCGGGGACCCGTGGAGCTATTCTCCCAGGCCAGGGCTCATTTTAACCGTACTAACCCCTTCTTATTAGGGAATAAATTTGGAGTCATTACACCCTACCTCCGTGGAGATATGAGTCAAAAACCACCGCGCGTCGCAGGTCACCAGCCCCGCGCTGAGGGCTTTAAAAATTCATATCTCGGGGACCCGTGGAGCTATTCTCCCAGGCCAGGGCTCATTTTAACCGTACTAACCCCACCTTACTTGGGTACAAATATGGAGTCACTACCCCCTACCTCCGGGGAGATATCTGTCAAAAACCACCGCGCGTCGCAGGGCACCAGCCCCGCGCTGAGGGCTTTAAAAATCCATATCTCGGGGACCCATTAGGCAATCCTCCCAGGCCTGGGCTCATTTTAACCGTGCTAACCCCACCTTACTTGGGTACAAATATGGAGTCACTACCCCCTACCTCCGGGGAGATATGAGTCAAAAACCGCCCCGCGTTGCAGGTCACCAGCCCCGCGCTGAGGGCTTTAAAAATCCATATCTCGGGGACCCATTAGGCAATCCTCCCAGGTCTGGGCTCATTTTAACCGTGCTAACCCCACCTTACTTGGGTACAAATATGGAGTCACTACCCCCTACCTCCGGGGAGATATCTGTCAAAAACCACCGCGCGTCGCAGGGCACCAGCCCCGCGCTGAGGGCTTTAAAAATCCATATCTCGGGGACCCATTAGGCAATCCTCCCAGGTCTGGGCTCATTTTAACCGTGCTAACCCCACCTTACTTGGGTACAAATATGGAGTCACTACCCCCTACCTCCGGGGAGATATCAGTCAAAAACCGCCCCGCGTTGCAGGTCACCAGCCCCGCGCTGAGGGCTTCAAAAATCCATATCTCGGGGACCCGTGGAGCTAGCTTCCCAGGCCCGGGCTCATTTTAACCGTACTAACCCCACCTTACTCGGGTACAAATATGGAGTCCCTACCCCCTACCTCCGTGGAGATATCAGTCAAAAACCACCGCGCGTCGCAGGTCACCAGCCCCGCGCTGAGGGCTTTAAAAATTCATATCTCGGGGACCCGTGGAGCTAGCTTCCCAGGCCCGGGCTCATTTTAACCGTACTAACCCCACCTTACTTGGGTACAAATATGGAGTCACTACCCCCTACCTCCGTGGAGATATGAGTCATAAACCACCGCGCGTCGCAGGTCACCAGCCCCGCGCTGAGGGCTTCAAAAATCCATATCTCGGGGACCCGTGGAGCTAGCCTCCCAGGCCCGGGCTCATTTTAACCGTACTAACCCCACTTTACTTGGGTACAAATATGGAGTCACTACCCCCTACTGCCGTGGAGATATGAGTCATAAACCACCGCGCGTCGCAGGTCACCAGCCCCGCGCTGAGGGCTTCAAAAATCCATATCTCGGGGACCCGTGGAGCTAGCTTCCCAGGCCCGGGCTCATTTTAACCGTACTAACCCCACCTTACTCGGGTACAAATATGGAGTCCCTACCCCCTACCTCCGTGGAGATATCAGTCAAAAACCACCGCGCGTCGCAGGTCACCAGCCCCGCGCTGAGGGCTTTAAAAATTCATATCTCGGGGACCCGTGGAGCTAGCTTCCCAGGCCCGGGCTCATTTTAACCGTACTAACCCCACCTTACTTGGGTACAAATATGGAGTCACTACCCCCTACCTCCGTGGAGATATGAGTCATAAACCACCGCGCGTCGCAGGTCACCAGCCCCGCGCTGAGGGCTTCAAAAATCCATATCTCGGGGACCCGTGGAGCTAGCCTCCCAGGCCCGGGCTCATTTTAACCGTACTAACCCCACTTTACTTGGGTACAAATATGGAGTCACTACCCCCTACTGCCGTGGAGATATGAGTCATAAACCACCGCGCGTCGCAGGTCACCAGCCCCGCGCTGAGGGCTTCAAAAATCCATATCTCGGGGACCCGTGGAGCTAGCTTCCCAGGCCCGGGCTCATTTTAACCGTACTAACCCCTTCTTATTAGGGAATAAATTTGGAGTCCCTACCCCGTACCTCCGTGGAGATAGAAATAAAAAACCACCGCGCGTCGCAGGTCACCAGCCCCGAACTGAGGGCTTTAAAAATCCATATCTCGGGGACCCGTGGAGCTATTCTCCCAGGCCCGGGCTCATTTCAACCGTGCTAACCCCACCTTACTTGGGTACAAATATGGAGTCACTGCCCCCTACCTCCGTGGAGATATCAGTCGAAAACCACCCCGCCTTACAGCTCTCCAGCCCCGCGCTGGGGACTTTAAAAAATTCATTTCTCGGGGACCCGTGGAGCTATTCTCCCAGGCCAGGGCTCATTTTAACCGTGCTAACCCCACCTTACTTGGGTACAAATATGGAGTCACTGCCCCCTACCTCCGTGGAGATATCAGTCGAAAACCACCCCCCCTTACAGCTCTCCAGCCCCGCGCTGGGGACTTTAAAAAATTCATTTCTCGGGGACCCGTGGAGCTATTCTCCCAGGACAGGGCTCATTTTAACCGTGCTAACCCCACCTTACTTGGGTACAAATATGGAGTCACTACCCCCTACCTCCGGGGAGATATGAGTCAAAAACCACCGCGCGTCGCAGGTCACCAGCCCCGCGCTGAGGGCTTTAAAAATTCATATCTCGGGGACCCGTGGAGCTATTCTCCCAGGCCCGGGCTCATTTTAACCGTACTAACCCCACCTTAC
>JBBHEA010000184.1:0-7500 GCA_038088235.1 Zacco platypus | reverse complement strand
GCGGCGCGCCCCCCATACCGATGCCTTCTCGCCGGGTCCGAGGAGCGGGCGCGCGCGCCCCCCGGACCACCCGGAGCCTTCGTTCGTTCGCATACAACCGCCACCGGCACCCCCTCTCAGCGCCGGTGGTGTCTGGGCCGAGGCTCACCCTGCCTCGCTTCGTTTCCTCCGGTTCTTCCCAGACTCAACCTCTCTCCTACAATACCGCGATGGCCAGATTTTGTGGTTTCTGCGCTCACCACCCCCCACCAGGGATGACCCATGCCCAGGACGGGTGACCCCTCTGGGCCTTGGGAAACCGATCACCGCGCTGCTGGTTCTCAGACCAACACCTCAAATTACTCGACTTAGTGCGCGGGACTTATTGGTTCTTGGTGTAGTTTTGACACTTAGTGCGTGGGACTTATTGGTTCTTGGTGTTTTTTTTGACACTTAGTGCGTGGGACTTATTGGTTCTTGGTGATTTTCTGACACTTAGTCATTTTTTCAGCAGACTTATTGGTTCTTGGTGATTTTCAACACTTAGTCATTTTTTCAGCAGACTTATTGGTTCTTGGTGATTTTCAACACTTAGTCATTTTTTCAGCAGACTTATTGGTTCTTGGTGATTTTTGACACTTAGTGCGTGGGACTTATTGGTTCTTGGTGATTTTCAACACTTAGTCATTTTTTCAGCAGACTTATTGGTTCTTGGTGATTTTTGACACTTAGTCATTTTTTCAGCAGACTTATTGGTTCTTGGTGATTTTTGACACTTAGTGCGTGGGACTTATTGGTTCTTGGTGATTTTCAACACTTAGTCATTTTTTCAGCAGACTTATTGGTTCTTGGTGATTTTTGACACTTAGTGCGTGGGACTTATTGGTTCTTGGTGATTTTCAACACTTAGTCATTTTTTCAGCAGACTTATTGGTTCTTGGTGATTTTTGACACTTAGTCATTTTTTCAGCAGACTTATTGGTTCTTGGTGATTTTCAACACTTAGTGCGTGGGACTTATTGGTTCTTGGTGATTTTCAACACTTAGTCATTTTTTCAGCAGACTTATTGGTTCTTGGTGATTTTTGACACTTAGTGCGTGGGACTTATTGGTTCTTGGTGATTTTCAACACTTAGTCATTTTTTCAGCAGACTTATTGGTTCTTGGTGATTTTTGACACTTAGTCATTTTTTCAGCAGACTTATTGGTTCTTGGTGATTTTTGACACTTAGTGCGTGGGACTTATTGGTTCTTGGTGATTTTCAACACTTAGTCATTTTTTCAGCAGACTTATTGGTTCTTGGTGATTTTTGACACTTAGTCTCTGGGACTTATTGGTTCTTGGTGATTTTCAACACTTAGTCATTTTTTCAGCAGACTTATTGGTTCTTGGTGATTTTCAACACTTAGTCATTTTTTCGGCAAACTTATTGGTTCTTGGTGATTTTTGACACTTAGTCTCCGGGACTTATTGGTTCTTATGCTCCATTAATACTTTGCACGTAAAGTCACGAAACTCGGCTTTCCCGCCGCCCAGAGACCCAGGGCCGGTCTCGTTCGAACCGGGGTAACTGCCTCGATGTACCCTGAAAATTTCACGCCGATTCGCCTTGCCTTCGCGGAGCTATTCGCCAAAAACCATCGGGCGCTTCACAAAATGGCGGGCGCCCGAGAGGCTCCCTTTTCGGCAGACTTTCGCTCATAACTCGGGAACCCAAAGACCCAGAGCGCTCAAACTCGGGTGGAATGCTCCTCTCCCGGCCCTTGCCCGAACACATCCTTCCCGGGCCTCGGGGAGCACCCCCCCCGGATCGCGGATCGCGGGGGTCCCGATCTTCCGTGGCCTCTAGCGCCCGAGTCCCGCCTCCCCGGACCGAGTGCCCGGGCCCGTTGGAAAGGCCCCGGCCCACTCTCTCCGGGGACGCCCGCCCCAGCCCTCCAGACCCCGCCGTTCCCGAGATATAAGCCCAAAAAGGTTTACGTTGCGCTGCGTATAACTCGGGACCCCCTGGGGCCCGGACCACGGGGACGGCGCCGTTCGCTGCAGACCCCCGAGACCTTCCACCGACCCGAGATTCAGAATTTTTCGCCGCGCCGTTCCCGAGATATAAGCCCCCAAACGTACCGCAGACTTATTGGTTCTTGGTGATTTTCAACACTTAGTCATTTTTTCAGCAGACTTATTGGTTCTTGGTGATTTTCAACACTTAGTCATTTTTTCAGCAGACTTATTGGTTCTTGGTGATTTTTGACACTTAGTCTCTGGGACTTATTGGTTCTTGGTGATTTTTGACACTTAGTCATTTTTTCAGCAGACTTATTGGTTCTTGGTGATTTTCAACACTTAGTCTCTGGGACTTATTGGTTCTTGGTGATTTTCAACACTTAGTCATTTTTTCAGCAGACTTATTGGTTCTTGGTGATTTTCAACACAGTCATTTTTTCAGCAGACTTATTGGTTCTTGGTGATTTTCAACACTTAGTCATTTTTTCAGCAGACTTATTGGTTCTTGGTGATTTTCAACACTTAGTCATTTTTTCAGCAGACTTATTGGTTCTTGGTGATTTTTTGACACTTAGTCTCTGGGACTTATTGGTTCTTAGTGATTTTCAACACTTAGTCATTTTTTCAGCAGACTTATTGGTTCTTGGTGATTTTTGACACTTAGTCTCTGGGACTTATTGGTTCTTGGTGATTTTCAACACTTAGTCATTTTTTCAGCAGACTTATTGGTTCTTGGTGATTTTTGACACTTAGTCTCTGGGACTTATTGGTTCTTAGTGATTTTTGACACTTAGTCATTTTTTCAGCAGACTTATTGGTTCTTGGTGATTTTCAACACTTAGTCATTTTTTCAGCAGACTTATTGGTTCTTGGTGATTTTTGACACTTAGTCTCTGGGACTTATTGGTTCTTAGTGATTTTCAACACTTAGTCATTTTTTCAGCAGACTTATTGGTTCTTGGTGATTTTTGACACTTAGTGCGTGGGACTTATTGGTTCTTGGTGATTTTCAACACTTAGTCTCTGGGACTTATTGGTTCTTGGTGATTTTCAACACTTAGTCATTTTTTCAGCAGACTTATTGGTTCTTAGTGATTTTTGACACTTAGTCATTTTTTCAGCAGACTTATTGGTTCTTGGTAATTTTCAACACTTAGTCTCTGGGACTTATTGGTTCTTGGTGATTTTCAACACTTAGTCATTTTTTCAGCAGACTTATTGGTTCTTGGTGATTTTCAACACTTAGTCTCTGGGACTTATTGGTTCTTGGTGATTTTCAACACTTAGTCATTTTTTCAGCAGACTTATTGGTTCTTGGTGATTTTCAACACTTAGTCATTTTTTCAGCAGACTTATTGGTTCTTGGTGATTTTCAACACTTAGTCTCTGGGACTTATTGGTTCTTGGTGATTTTCAACACTTAGTCATTTTTTCAGCAGACTTATTGGTTCTTGGTGATTTTTGACACTTAGTCTCTGGGACTTATTGGTTCTTAGTGATTTTCAACACTTAGTCATTTTTTCAGCAGACTTATTGGTTCTTGGTGATTTTTGACACTTAGTGCGTGGGACTTATTGGTTCTTGGTGATTTTCAACACTTAGTCATTTTTTCAGCAGACTTATTGTTTTTTGGTGATTTTCAACACTTAGTCTCTGGGACTTATTGGTTCTTGGTGATTTTAATACTTTGCACGTAAAGTCACGAAACTCGGCTCTCCCGCCGCCCAGAGACCCAGGGCCGGTCTCGTTCGAACCGGGGTAACTGCCTCGATGTACCCTGAAAATTTCACGCCGATTCGCCTTGCCTTCGCGGAGCTATTCGCCAAAAACCATCGGGCGCTTCACAAAATGGCGGGCGCCCGAGAGGCTCCCTTTTCGGCAGACTTTCGCTCATAACTCGGGAACCCAAAGACCCAGAGCGCTCAAACTCGGGTGGAATGCTCCTCTCCCGGCCCTTGCCCGAACACATCCTTCCCGGGCCTCGGGGAGCACCCCCCCCGGATCGCGGATCGCGGGGGTCCCGATCTTCCGTGGCCTCTAGCGCCCGAGTCCCGCCTCCCCGGACCGAGTGCCCGGGCCCGTTGGAAAGGCCCCGGCCCACTCTCTCCGGGGACGCCCGCCCCAGCCCTCCAGACCCCGCCGTTCCCGAGATATAAGCCCAAAAAGGTTTACGTTGCGCTGCGTATAACTCGGGACCCCCTGGGGCCCGGACCACGGGGACGGCGCCGTTCGCTGCAGACCCCCGAGACCTTCCACCGACCCGAGATTCAGAATTTTTCGCCGCGCCGTTCCCGAGATATAAGCCCCCAAACGTACCGCAGACTTATTGGTTCTTGGTGATTTTCAACACTTAGTCATTTTTTCAGCAGACTTATTGGTTCTTGGTGATTTTCAACACTTAGTCATTTTTTCAGCAGACTTATTGGTTCTTGGTGATTTTTGACACTTAGTCTCTGGGACTTATTGGTTCTTGGTGATTTTTGACACTTAGTCATTTTTTCAGCAGACTTATTGGTTCTTGGTGATTTTCAACACTTAGTCTCTGGGACTTATTGGTTCTTGGTGATTTTCAACACTTAGTCATTTTTTCAGCAGACTTATTGGTTCTTGGTGATTTTCAACACAGTCATTTTTTCAGCAGACTTATTGGTTCTTGGTGATTTTCAACACTTAGTCATTTTTTCAGCAGACTTATTGGTTCTTGGTGATTTTCAACACTTAGTCATTTTTTCAGCAGACTTATTGGTTCTTGGTGATTTTTTGACACTTAGTCTCTGGGACTTATTGGTTCTTAGTGATTTTCAACACTTAGTCATTTTTTCAGCAGACTTATTGGTTCTTGGTGATTTTTGACACTTAGTCTCTGGGACTTATTGGTTCTTGGTGATTTTCAACACTTAGTCATTTTTTCAGCAGACTTATTGGTTCTTGGTGATTTTTGACACTTAGTCTCTGGGACTTATTGGTTCTTAGTGATTTTTGACACTTAGTCATTTTTTCAGCAGACTTATTGGTTCTTGGTGATTTTCAACACTTAGTCATTTTTTCAGCAGACTTATTGGTTCTTGGTGATTTTTGACACTTAGTCTCTGGGACTTATTGGTTCTTAGTGATTTTCAACACTTAGTCATTTTTTCAGCAGACTTATTGGTTCTTGGTGATTTTTGACACTTAGTGCGTGGGACTTATTGGTTCTTGGTGATTTTCAACACTTAGTCTCTGGGACTTATTGGTTCTTGGTGATTTTCAACACTTAGTCATTTTTTCAGCAGACTTATTGGTTCTTAGTGATTTTTGACACTTAGTCATTTTTTCAGCAGACTTATTGGTTCTTGGTAATTTTCAACACTTAGTCTCTGGGACTTATTGGTTCTTGGTGATTTTCAACACTTAGTCATTTTTTCAGCAGACTTATTGGTTCTTGGTGATTTTCAACACTTAGTCTCTGGGACTTATTGGTTCTTGGTGATTTTCAACACTTAGTCATTTTTTCAGCAGACTTATTGGTTCTTGGTGATTTTCAACACTTAGTCATTTTTTCAGCAGACTTATTGGTTCTTGGTGATTTTCAACACTTAGTCTCTGGGACTTATTGGTTCTTGGTGATTTTCAACACTTAGTCATTTTTTCAGCAGACTTATTGGTTCTTGGTGATTTTTGACACTTAGTCTCTGGGACTTATTGGTTCTTAGTGATTTTCAACACTTAGTCATTTTTTCAGCAGACTTATTGGTTCTTGGTGATTTTTGACACTTAGTGCGTGGGACTTATTGGTTCTTGGTGATTTTCAACACTTAGTCATTTTTTCAGCAGACTTATTGTTTTTTGGTGATTTTCAACACTTAGTCTCTGGGACTTATTGGTTCTTGGTGATTTTAATACTTTGCACGTAAAGTCACGAAACTCGGCTCTCCCGCCGCCCAGAGACCCAGGGCCGGTCTCGTTCGAACCGGGGTAACTGCCTCGATGTACCCTGAAAATTTCACGCCGTTTCGCCCTGCCTTCGCGGAGCAATTCGCCAAAAACCATCGGGCGCTTCACAAAATGGCGGGCGCCCGAGAGGCTCCGTTTTCGGCAGACTTTCGCTCATAACTCGGGAACCCAAAGACCCAGAGCGCTCAAACTCGGGTGAAATGCTCCTCTCCCGGCCCTTGCCCGAACACATCCTTCCCGGGCCTCGGGGAGCACCCCCCCCGGATCGCGGATCGCGGGGGTCCCGATCTTCCGTGGCCTCTAGCGCCCGAATCCCGCCTCCCCGGACCGAGTGCCCGGGCCCGTTGGAAAGGCCCCGGCCCACTCTCTCCGGGGACGCCCGCCCCAGCCCTCCAGACCCCGCCGTTCCCGAGATATAAGCCCAAAAAGGTTTACGTTGCGCCGCGTATAACTCGGGACCCCCGGGGGCCCGGACCACGGGGACGGTGCCGTTCGCTGCAGACCCCCGAGACCTTCCACCGACCCGAGATTCAGAATTTTTCGCCGCGCCGTTCCCGAGATATAAGCCCCCAACCGTGCCGCCTGGTACGCGGAGGAACTTGGAACACTTTAAAAATCCATATCTCGGGGACCCGTGGAGCTATCCTCACAGGCCCGGCCTCATTTTAACCGTGCTAACCCCAGCTTACTTGGGTATAAATTTGGAGTCATTACACCCTACCTCCGGGGAGATATGAGTCAAAAACCACCGCGCGTCGCAGGTCACCAGCCCCGCGATGAGGGTTTTAAAAATTCATATCTCGGGGACCCGTGGAGCTATTCTCCCAGGCCAGGGCTCATTTTAACCGTGCTAACCCCACCTTACTTGGGTACAAATATGGAGTCACTGCCCCCTACCTCCGTGGAGATATCAGTCGAAAACCACCCCGCCTTACAGCTCTCTAGCCCCGCGCTGGGGACTTTAAAAAATTCATTTCTCGGGGACCCGTGGAGCTATTCTCCCAGGCCAGGGCTCATTTTAACCGTACTAACCCCACCTTACTTGGGTACAAATATGGAGTCACTACCCCCTACCTCCGGGGAGATATCTGTCAAAAACCACCGCGCGTCGCAGGGCACCAGCCCCGCGCTGAGGGCTTTAAAAATTCATATCTCGGGGACCCGTGGAGCTAGCTTCCCAGGCCAGGGCTCATTTTAACCGTACTAACCCCACCTTACTTGGGTACAAATGTGGAGTCACTACCCCCTACCTCCGGGGAGATATGAGTCATAAACCACCGCGCGTCGCAGGTCACCAGCCCCGCGCTGAGGGTTTTAAAAATTCATATCTCGGGGACCCGTGGAGCTATTCTCCCAGGCCAGGGCTCATTTTAACCGTACTAACCCCACCTTACTTGGGTACAAATATGGAGTCACTACCCCCTACCTCCGTGGAGATAGAAATAAAAAACCACCGCGCGTCGCAGGTCACCAGCCCCGCGATGAGGGTTTTAAAAATTCATATCTCGGGGACCCGTGGAGCTATTCTCCCAGGCCAGGGCTCATTTTAACCGTACTAACCCCACCTTACTTGGGTACAAATA